>VMDO01029632.1:0-22405 GCA_007922755.1 Pedetes capensis | reverse complement strand
GGGGGAAACATAGAGGAGGGTAAGGGGTAACCTATATGAATAATGCTTATCAAATTGCATATATGAAAATTGTCACAACGAAAAGCATGTCAAAATGAATCACACTATGATGTACATTAAAAATTTCTAATAAAAAAATATATATATATAATCTTAAAAAAAAAAGGAAAAGATTGAATATATGGAAATGTTACAATGAAATGCATGTCAGAATGAAACACATTAATTTGTACATTAAAATTTTCCAATTAAAAAAAGAAAAAGATTGAAGACACCAGAAGGTGGAAAGATTTCCCACATGCATGGATTGGAAGAATTAATATTGTGAAAATGGCTATATTACCAAAAGCAGCTATAATGAAATCCCCATCAAAATCCTAATAACATACTTCTCATAAATAGAGAAAACACCCCAAAAATTCATTTGTAAGCACAAAAGACTCAGAATCACTAAAGTAATCCTGAGCAGAAAGAACAATGCAGAGGGCATCACAATTCCTGATTTCAAATTATACTACAAAGCTATAGTAACAAAAACTGCATGGGTACAAAAATGGACATGTAGATCAATGGTACAGAATAGAGGATCCAGAAATAAATCCATGCAGCTACAGCTACCTGATATTTGACAAAGGTGCCAAAAATATAAGTTGGAGAAGATACCCTTTTCAACAAACAGTGCTGGGAGAACTGGATATCCTGCAGAAGACTAAAATTAGATCCCTCTCTCTCACCTTGTACAAAAATCAGTTTGAAATGGATCAGAGACCTTAATGTAAAACCTGAAACATTCAAACTGCTAGAGAAAAACATAAAGGAAACACTTCAAAACATAGGTATAGGCAAGGACTTTCTGAATAGGACCCTCAGAACACAGGAAACAATAGTAAGAATTAACAAATGGGGTTGCATGAAATTAAAAAGCGTTTGCACAGCAAAAGACACAATTATCAGAGTGAAGAGACAACCTACAGAAGGGGAGAAAATCTTTGCCAGCTATACATCAGACAGGGGATTAGTATCTAGAATATATAAAGAGCTCAAAAAATTAAACATCAAAAAAGCAATGCATCCAATCAGACAATGAGCAAAAGAACTGAATAGACACTTCTCAAAAGAAGAAATACAAATGGCCAAAAATCATGAAAAAATGTTCAACACCCTTAGCCATCAGGGAAATGCAAGTCAAAACTACACTGAGATATCATCTTATTCCAGTCAGAATGGCTATCATCAATAAAACAAACAACAAAAAATGCTGGTGAGAATGCAGGGACAAAGGTACCCTTACATAAACTGCTGGTGGGAATGTAGGTTGATGCAGCCACTATGGGAAATCAGTATGGAGGTACCTCAAAAAACTAAAAGTAGAACTGCCATGTGACCCGGCTAACTCATCCTTGGGTATATATGCAAAGGAATATAAGTCAATATATCACAGAGATACCTGCTTATCCATGTTTATTGTGGTATTATTCACAATAGCCAAGATATGGAACCAACCTAGATGTCCATCAATGGATGAGTGGATAAGGAAATTGTGTTATATATAAACCAAAGAGTTTATTCAGCCATAAAGGACAAAATTATGGCATTTGCTAGACAATGGATGGAACTAGAAGTCATCATTTTAAGCAAATGAAGCCAGATCCAGAAAGATAAATATCACATGTATTTCTCATATGTGGATGCTAGACTTCAATGTATATTCATTATTAAAACATATAGATCATGAAAGCATGGAAGACCTAAGTAGGGAAAGATAATGGACTAAAGTGGGGAGAGGCACGAAGAAAGGGTAATGGGATAAAGGGGAAAAAATCACACATGCTGCCCTTATGGCAAAATTGGGATGTACATATATAGATAGACAAACTCACAAAAAAGACAAGCAAGTAGAAAGGAGACCATTGGTAGAGAGGGAGGGGTTGGGGAAGGAAGGTCATGAGAGGGTAAGGGGGGAAGTTAACATGACCAATGTACAATGAAATGGATGTATGGAAATGTCATAATGACACCCATTAAGTTGTACGTTAAAAATTACTGATAAGAAATTTTAAAAAGTAAAAAAAAAACTAAAAGTGTCTTAACTAAAACAAATAAGTGTACATGTACACATGCTATGAACACAATTCTGAGAGAAGAGCTTTGCCTAATGTGGTAAAGTCCTAGTTCTGTAAGGACTGGACTATGTGATTATAGTCCAGAGTATGTAGACTCCTCCAGGGGATGATAGGGTTAGATATCTGCTGGATTTCATAATTCCATCAGCAAATGGAAACTCTACCTGAGGATCTAGAAATTGACATACCACATCCCTGACTACTGAGGTCTTGATGTGAATGGGCTCAGAGGCAGAATGTTATGGAGGAACTACAAGTTGAAATAGGTTATAAAAAAAGATGAAATGAGAAGCTCTTGGAGTAATCCAAGAGCAAAAGCCAGGTGGACTCAAGAGTGGCAAATATAAACAAAGATGCAGGGGAAATAAAGAATAAACAGTAGGCAGTTGAAAGAAGATTCCAGGCTGGAGGATCACTGCAATATAAACGAGACAAAGACAGAGGCACATGAAAATTCAAGCATGACTGTGTTAGTCATAGAGGTTTTCCTGAAAATGTTGTTTGTGACCTTTTGCGCTGTATACTGGGCTTCTGATAAAAATTTGCTTATATCACACTGTGATTTGAAACGCTCTGATTTGATCTTTGTGGCATTTCTATGAACCAGTGACTATCAGAGCCAAATACATTTTGGGGAAAGACCAGAAGGACTAACACTTGAGCTGTGTAAAAGAACCTTTAGCAGGGATTTTGGTGTTGGGGCAGAATTAGCCCAGCAACAAACTCTCCAGTAGAATTGAGCAGTTTGTCCATTCAGTTGAATGAGTTTCTTTAAAAACTAATGTTTCTCAGACATACTATGGTCAACAAGGCATTCAGGAGGCTCAGAGTGGAAAAAGTAAGAAGGGAGCTCTTACCACCTATGGCAAAATTCTACCTATATTCATCTAACTTTTTCTCCCATAAACACAAGCTTCTGATTTTTCTGTAAAGAACAGCTGACCACAGGCCATCCACCACTGGCATCACTTGATCAGCTCTTCCCTTGTCAAGCATGATGGACACATACCAGTCACTCATAGTGCTCTGAAGAGAAAACTGGAAAATACATTTTGGCTTCTTTTGTGGCTTATCACTTTGTAAGTGTCACCTCTGATCATGCAAATCTTACTTGTCTCTGGAATCCTCAGCTTTATGTTTTGCTTCAGCTGTGCCAAGGCGTAGGCCCATGTGACCTTTCATGGGAGCAATTCACCAGTGTGTACCCTGGCACATTCCTATTGCTTATGGGCATGAGATGCCATGAGACCCATTTGGTGTCCACACGTCCACAACTCAGAAGTACTGGGTAGTTAATATCTGGGGAGGGAACATTTGACCGATGGGGAGAAAGAAAATGTATAAATTCATTTCTCTACCATTCTCTATGAGGGGCTGGGGCTTAGCTCAGTTGATAGAGTGCTGCTCAGGAAATCTCTTATTATTTGATAACATGTGGTGGTCAGCTTGATAAAGCACTTTGACATTAGCTCTCTCTTCTTCCCTGCTTCACTCATGCTTATCCTCATTCTTGTTTCCTTGGGATTGCATTCCTTAATAAAGTGGTCATTTATAAGCTCTGCCTAAGCCCCTGCTTTCTAGAAAACTCAAGCTAAGACAATCCATACCAGGCCTTAGATATAATTGTTTAGCAGTTTGATAACAATAATAGAGTCCCCTCAACAGGGTGTGAGTGGAAGTTGATAACCCGGGGCTAGTTTCATCATGATTTTTAAGTTCCAGCAAGTGGTTGATTAGGATACAGTAATGGTAAAAGGTGGAACATTGGGTTACATGAAGGCTGTGCTTGAAATTTAAGGGTGATGATAATTACATGGATTGTAGATTAAATAAACCTGAGCTAATAGCATTTACAATCTCAGAACAGTCAACTCTGAACTTAAGACACACAAATCCTGAGGGCCTCTCTGGCAGAATTTAAGGCAATTCCTACCTCCTTGGTCTTACAAGACCTACTGTGCAGAAAATCGGGTGAGGTGACAATCAGAAGTCATATCCTTAAAACTGAAATTGCCCTATCCCTTCACTCCAAGCAAGATACTAAAACCAAAGCAGTAGAAAGCCTGCAAAGGAAATTGGATGTGGAATCTTGGTAGGTGTTTTGTATCAAAGTCATGGCCCTGACAGGGAAAGAATAGGGTCCTGAGACCTGGGAGCAAGACAGATGTGTGGACAAGGCAGAGAATCTTGAAACAACCCTGAATCCTATAGGCCAGCAGAAACAAAATTCTTCCTGCTCTTGCCAAAGACGAATCTCCCTTTGCCTGTGCAAAATACTGTGCAAAGACTCCTGTAACCTGTTCCCAGAAAGTTTTTATCCCCTCAAGATCTGCCTTGCTGGGCACTTGTTGCCTCTAGGCAGAGCCTCACAATTGTTAAGCTGCATTCCTAGGGAATTTCAGAGGCTGGAAAGTATTTTCTGTCAAGAATTAGGGAAAAGTCTATGACAGTGGATTATAAGGGTGTTAGGTTAGGATGGGTAGGATACAAGTAAAGACAGGAAAACTTCATTGATACAGGCCTCTCATGGGAATTAATATTTGAGCAAGACACCAGGAACCAGTCCTAAAGCTATGCTGGGTGTTACTTTGAAGCTTGGTCATCATGATGGTCCATAGTCACTGAGGTGGAGATTCCAGAACTTCTGTGGCACAGTATTGAAGAAGGGGTCAGAAGGCTCAGGGAGTTGCAAGTATTAGGTGGATCTACTGTGGAAGACCTAAGAATATTTGACCTGATTATCTTCATAGAGAAAGCCCAGGAAATCTTTCTTTCACAAAAGTCATAGGTAATAAACCAGTGAGAGAACAGTAACATCTTTGAGAAGCTTTGGGTAGCTGTTCTTGGTAGATCAAAAATGGTGGTAGGTGATCATGGCACTATACTGTGCTCCAAGTGAGCACCATTTTGATAAAATTCCAGACTGTTAAAAGCAACAAAGAAGTAATTAATTTTCACAGGTAAGAATGACATAATTACTGTGCTGAGCAGCAAGGCTAGAGTGGCAATGAGGGCACCTTGATCCACAGGGATCTGTCACAGTTGTTAATGGATCCAAGTTTGACCAGAGAGGTAAACCAAATGGATGGTCAAGTACAATAGTTCTCAGTTTGTAGAAAAAAAAAGTTGCCAGTGGTGAGCAGAGGATGGTAGCAGCTGTTGCAATGGAAAGATGAAGTCCCTCACTCAATTCCAAGATCCAAGTGGTTTATGGCTTCTGAAACCACAGGCCCATGATTAAATTGGAGACCCAATCCTCTGAGAAAAGACTCTGCAGTCCCAGCAAAGCATAGCTGGTACATATTCCCCAATACTTCTCCAGAGAGACTGAATTTCCATGTAGAACAACTGTGATAGAGAAAGGAGAATGCCTATATTTTTAAATGAAAGTTAGACAATAAGCCTAAACTGATAATGACATCATGAGATCTAGAATGCCTCTTGTTAGTGAAGACTCATGGAGGTTAACAGTAAATAGATCTTAGGACCAAATCCATCTCAAGGTGTATCCAATGATTTCACATCAAACCTATGGGTATTTTCTCAGTCCCTGAATACCTCATTAGATATTTGATAAATTTAGCATCTGGCAAAATCCTCACTTCGGTAGCCTATACATGAAGAAAGGACTCTTAGAATAGGAAAGTACAAATCAAGGGTCCATTCCTAAAACTGGAACTCCCTTACTTCCAGATAGGAAACATTATTATCTTCAATTTAAGAATAAGGAATTTGTGACCCAAAGAGATGAAATTAACATGGGTAAGGTTTTACAGTTGGCAATTGGCAGAATCAAAGAATTAAACATAATTTAGTCTGGCTCTGCATCCTAATTCATCTAGTTTTGCCTGTTGCTTATGCTTTTATGTTCTATAACTGGATTAAATCAGATAACCTAGTTCTAACTCAAACTTCTTGAGAATGTTTGGCTTCTCCTCATAACTGATCCAACGTCTACATTCTTCTATATGAGAATCCATTTAAAATTGCATTTATGGGACTGGGATATAGCTCAGTGGTACAGCTCTTGCCTAGCATGTGCAAGACCCTAAGTTCAATCCCCAGCACCACAATGAATGAATGAATAAATGAATGAATGAATAAATAAATAAATAAATAGCATTTACAGGCTTTGAGATAAAACCCCTGAGAAAATTACTTTCAATAATGCTGATGGTCCCTATCACACAAAGATTTAGAGGTAGGAATGATGATTCTTCATGACTGACCATACTCTCAGAAGATACCTTCCAGAATCATAATGAAGGTCAAGGAATTGTTATCACAAAAAAAGAATTACTACTTTTGTAGGTGATTGCTACCACCACCAGAATGTAGTAATCTGGTCATTTATTTGGAAAGAACAAAGTTACATGCTTATAGCACACCATATACTAAGATGAATCTTAGAGTCGAATGCAAACTTTTTAAAATGTCAGATGAAAAAAGTGAAAGCATGAAAGAAGTAGAAGAGCAATACAAATCTATTTTCAATTTTCTGTATTTAATTTAAAATGGATAAGAGATCACAACATAAAACCGGTAACCTTAAATCTACTAAAAAAAAGATAGGAAACATGTTCTAACGCATATGCATAGGAAAGTATTTCCTTAACAAGATCTAAATGTCCAGGAAACAGCACCAAGAATTGAAAAATGAGATTACATGAAATTGAAAAGCTTCTGTACAGCAAAGGAAACAATCAACAGAGTTAAGGAAGAACCCGCTAATTGGGAGAAAATCTTTGCATCCTATACATCTGATAGAAGATGAATTTCTGGAATATGCTAAGAACTTAAGAAGGGAAATTCCAAGACAACAAATAACCCCATACATAATTCGGCAGAAATGAAGAGAGTTGTCAAATGAGGAATCTCATTGGGCTAAGAATGACATTTAAAAATGCTCAGTATCCCTAGAGATTAGGGAAATGCAAATCAAAACAACACTAAGATTCCATCTAACTCTAGTAAGAATGGCCAAGATCAACAAAACAAATAACAACAAATGCTGGCAAGTATGGGGAGAAAAAGGAGGGCTTTTATACTGCTGTGGGACTGTAAAGTAATTCAACCACTTTGGAAATCAATATGGAGACACCTCAGAAAACTAATATATATCATAGAAATGCCATACAACCCAGCTAGCTATAATACTCCTGGGAATATACCCAAAGGGAGACAAGTCATCATACCACAGAGACACCTGCATCTCCATATTTAATGCAGCACTCTTCACAATTATAAGGATATGGAACCAACTGAGATGTCCATCAACAGAGGAATGGACAAAAATATTGTGGTATATATACACAATGGAACACTACTCAACAACAAAAAGAATGAAATAAAGTCCTTTGCAGCAAAATGGATTGAAATGGAGAATATCATCTTAAGTGAATGAACACAGTCTCAAAAAGAGAAGTACCATATGCTCTCACTCATATGTAGGAATTAAATCTTACTTAAAGGAAGAAAAAATTATATATACATAAATAGATAAAAATGAACAATCAGAATTAGCTAAGAAGAAAAAATATAGGCAGCATAGAAAGAAGAGGGGAGAGATTAATGGGGGAAGTGAGGGTTGTGGAAGGTAGAAAGGGGAGGGAAATAATGTAAAGGGACAAAGTGGGAGAGGATTATCTCAATGTAAATGATGCAACTTTATAAATACCTGGGGAAAAATAGCAACCATAATTGCATAATTGCAAAAATGCAACCATAATTGCATATAAGCCTGCAGCCATACCACTCTGGCATCTGATCCCATCAGATCTTGGAAGCTAAGCAGGGTTGGGCCTGATTCATACTTGGATGGGAAACTGCCTGGGAATACTGGGTGCTGTAGGCTTGGAAGGAGGACGTGGTAGCCTACTCCCAAAATAAGCTATGTAATAGTTGCACAGTGGAAATAGCAAATGCCTTACTACTCTGTACCCCATCATTTATCAACTAGGGGGGAAAAGGGGTAGAAGTACAAGAGAATTAACACCAGATTCAGAGTGGGGAAACCTTTTCAAAGTAAAGGAAAAGAAAGAAATAATAAAAGAAAATACTGATAGATCTAACAGCATAAAAAATAGCTTAAGCTATTTTGTGGTGAAAGCCATCATAAGGAAAATTTTAAGGTAATCTGAAATTCTGAAGAAAATACAAGAAAGTCTTAAAATCCTTAATATATAGTAAATATTATGATCCATTTATCTTCTACATAACAAAAATCTATTATTATTTAGATTAGATGATGAGGATACAACAGATCTTTTTTTCTTTCTTTTTCTTTTTCTTTCTTTCTTTTTTTTTTTTTTTTTTTTTTTTTTTTTTTTTTTTTTTTTTTTTTTTTTTTTTTTTTTTTGTGGTATTGGGGTTTGAACTCAGGGCCACACGCTTGCATGCTTTGCAAGTGCTGTACCACTGAGCTGCACCCTCAGCCCATTTTTTACTTTTTGAGACAGGGTCTCACTAAGTTACACAGACTACCTCTGGTCTCAAACTTGCAATCCTCCTGCCTCCGCCTCCAGGCATGCGCCACGACTTCCGGAGGATACAACAGTTTTAAAAATAGCTTTTCTTTGCCTTTTTCTTTTTCTTTTTGGTACTGGGTGGCTGAACCCTGGGCCTTATGCATACTTTGCAAGTGCTCTACCACCTAGCTGCACCCCCAACCCACCTTTTTTATTTGCCATTTTGAGACAGGGTCTCACTAAATTACTCAGGCTACCTCTGGCCTCAAACTTGCGATCCTCCTGCCTGTGCCTGGGTCAATGGGATTACAGATGTGTGTCACTGTGCCTGGCAAAATAGCCATTCATATATGACTTATTGTCTCATGAGGGGAGACAGACAATAAAATAAACAAATAAAAACAATATGGTAGGTAGTAACAAGTGCTTGTAGGGAAAAATAAAGAAGTATGATAAAGGCTTCTAGGAGGAAGAGAGTATATTTTTTAATTGACTGAAGTTTTCCTCTGGGAAGATGCTGTGTGAGCAAAAATCTGAAGGAGATGAGAGCAGGTCCAGGACTGCCATGTGAGGCAGAGGGAACATCAGAGAAATGGGGCATATCGGGTGTGATTAAGGGAAAGCAGGGAGGCCAGCCAGCGTGCTCAGAGTGGAAAGACTAAGGGAGCAGGTAGCAGGAAATGAGGTCAGAGGAGTAGCAGGGTAGGAACTGAAATACATAGGGTCTTACCACTCAGACTGAGAACTATGGTATTTATCTGGCAGGATGGGGGTTGGAGGAGGCAGAAGATTGTACACAACAGAGAAATGTGGTCTGGATTATCTTTGATCAGGAGCATTTTGGTTGTTGTTCAAGAAGAGAAAATAAAGTAGGAGGCTACTGCAAGTAGTAGTAATGGGGTGGTTTGTATTATTTTGCTGTGGTAAGTTGGGGTAGGTGGGAAACACCAGCAGCTGCATTCAGACATGTTAAATTTCAGATGCACAGTAGACATCCAAATAGAGTTGGCAGCAGCCAGTTGGACATCCAAGTGTGTGGTTCTGGGCAAAGGTCTGCAGTTCTAACTCTCTGAGTTGTAGCATCAAGACAATATTTATAGTTAAGAGACTAATGAGATCAAGTCAACAGGAGAGTGTAGACAGAAAAGGGAAGACATCGAAGAACAAAACCTGGAGCCACTCCAAAGTTAAAGATTTGGATTATGAAGAGGAGTCATCAGCAAAGGAGAATGAGAAGTAGAAGTTAGTAAGGTAGGAGGAAACCCAAGTGTAAACATCAGAAAACAGAGTCCATTATGCTAAGTGTTACTGATAGTAAGTTAGGTGAAAACTGGTAATTGATTATGTCTGATGATGTTATTTAGCCCATCAGTTGCTCTTCTATCTTTCATTCTTTTCATTCTTTGTGCTTACGCATTCAAAACTCACTCAGTTTCCTTTTTTTTTTTTTTTTTTTTTTTTTTTTTTTTTTTTTTTTTTTTTTTTTTTTTTTTTTTTTGGCACAACTACTCCAGCCACTTCTTTGTTTCTTAAACAGAAATCTTGCAACATTTTACCCCCTTCCCTGGATCGCAGCATCAAAAGGCCCAAATACTAGAAGCCTAACCCAGAAACCTCTTTTTAAAGGGAGAGGAATTAGAAGGCAAGTGAGGTTTTGAATTTTGATAACAATATAGTTTTAAAACTTTTTTTTGGTAAATTTTGACTGAAAATAAAACTATTCAATGCACTGCTATAAAAAAACTACAGTTTAAAAATTAACTAACCACACTATAAAACCAAATTGGCATTTTAAAGGGCATATCCTGTATGTGCCCATGTGTCTGTCAGCTTGTCATGCTGTGGGGGCTTGTGTGTTGCTGTGGTGCTGAAAGGTATACCACTGGTATCTCAGATACCAGCAGGGCCACCCATGGTGGACAAGTTTCAGCTGAGTATCAAGATTAAGGCAGACTAGGGAGAAGGACCTGGAAGCTCACTCCCAAAACAATAAGCCATTGAAAACTCAATGAATAGCAAAGAAGCACTGTCAAATATATTCTGGAAAATGAGTCTGCCAGGTTGGAAGGCATTCAAGAAACGACTAGGGAAGAGTTGCCTCCTCAAAGTAGTTATTGTTTGTTGTTAGATGCCGTCAAGTCAGATCTGATTAAACGCTCTCTGAATCTGTGCTGTGCTGAGCACTGTTGTCAGTGCTTTTCTGCTAGTCATAGGGGTTTCAATGGCAGATTGTTTTGGGAGTGGATTGCCAGGTCCTTCTCCCTAGCCTGCAGCACCTGGTATTCCCAGGTGGTCTCCTATCCAGGGACTAATCAGGCCAAACCTGCCTAGCTTCCAAGATCTGGCAGGATCATATGCTAGGGTGCTATGGCTGTAGACCCTCAAAGTAGAGTCAACCTTAATGACAGGGATGGAATAAAGCCCCTGGCACTTTCTCTTGCTTATGGGTTACAACTCAAAATAGGGAAAAATATAGTGCCTACAACATTGGGCTCAAATATAAAAAGATCATGTGCATGGCACAGTATTGGGTACTGTTTCATTTTATTGTTTATAGTGTTCCTATCAGTCAGATCTAACTCAACAGCACCCAATGACAACATCCTGTATGGATAAGACACAACCAACATTACTGTAGGGAAGAGACATGACTCTGCTTGGCTCTAGGCTTCTCTAGCCCACCTCGAGTCCTAAGGCACCCCCGGCCTAAAAGAAGGCTGATGAGGCACGCCTGCCCTGGGTTTTGTGGACAGAAGTCAAGATGGCACTCCCGGGGGTCTTCTGGGCAGCCTCGGAGGGTTTCACACGGCCGAGTCCCTCCCCATAGGTGGATGAGGCAATAGACAATGCCACAGGAGAATACGTAAGCAACTGCATATAAGGCTGAGCCATTAAATAAAATTTGAGTCACTTCCCTGAGAGTTTCCTAGAGTGGTTATCTCTGTAGGCACTTACCTGTGGTGGGTTCATGGGACTTCATCTTCCTTGGAGGCTTTCAGGACGAGAGATTCCCACACATTCCCATATACTGCTGATGGAAGTGTTAATTGGTAAAACTTTGCTAGGGGGAAGTTTGGCAATATGTAAGAATAATTTTTATAAGTTCATTCTTCATAACTTTTGGTCCAGTAATTCTGCTTTTAGTAATTTAGTTTAAGAAAATATTCAGAATGCACATCAAGATTTCTATAAAAGAATGTCTGACATTAATGTTATTTCTTATAAAACATAAAATGTAGGATAATATTCTTTATTCTTGTTGAATATTGAAACACCTGAGTGTTTTTTTCCTCATAAAATTTGTGGCATCACAATAGCAATTAAAATAATTTAACATTCAGGTTTGGAGCATGAATCAACAAATTACGGTATGCTCACAAGAGAAATATTATGCAGCAAAAGAATATGTTAAAGATATAAAGACATGCCGACATAGTGTTGTCAAAGAAAAAAGAGACAAAACAAACTAAAAGGGTACCTTTGGTATGCTTTTTAAGAAAAAGAACAGAAAATCTGAAAAATATATAAACAAAATAATTAGTGGTAATTATTTTTATACATGCTCAACCTTACTGGACTTTTTACTCATTATAAAATATTTACTGAGTGCCTGCCATGTGCAGGCACTGTCCTGTGTTTGGGGTACATCAATGAAAACTGGCAATTTCTACCCTGTCGTGCTTACATTCGGTTGGGGGATACAGACAATAGATAATAATGAATAAAGGAATTATATATCTCCTTATAAGAAGCAGCAAGTGCTAGAGGAAAAATACAGAATGAAGAAGAGAGAGACTGATATTGATATGGCTATGATTTAAAATTCAATAGTCAGGAGAGGTCTCATCAAGAAGGTGTCATTTGACAAAGACTATGAAGTTGAAGGAATTACCGTGTAGATATTGAGAAAAATGTATTCTAGGTAACAGGAATATCAAATGCTAGGGTTGTAAGGTAGAAGCATGCCAGATGTGTCTGAGGACTGGCAAAGAGGTCTGTGTGACTGGAGCAAAAGGAACGTGATAGTAGGAAATGAGCTCAGAGAATAATGAGGAGCCAGACTACACACAACCAGCTGCAAGGCTTTGTCTATGTTGAGAATAGACAGGTTAAAAAACCATTGCAATCACCTAGATCAGAGAGAATGATGTTGGAATCAAGAGGGAATAGTGAATATAGTAAGAATTGGTCAGATTCTGGATATGCTTAGAAAATGGAACCAAGAGAATTTCTTGATGGTTTGTATAAGAAAGATAGAAGCCTTCAACATTTTTGGCCTGAATGACTGGAAGGATAAAGTGGTCATCAAGTTAGATGAAAGATGATGAATAAGTAGACCAGGTTTTGTGTTATGAGTGGGGAAAATTAAGAATTAAGTTCTGGAAACAGAAAGTCTCTGCAAAGGGAGATAGCCAGAAGGGGCTGACTATGAAAACATAGAGTTCAGAGGAAATATCTGGGCTGGGGAGAGACACTTGGGAGTCATTAGCATACACATGGTATTTGAAACTATGGGCATGAGTGAGCTCACTGAGGTTGTAACTACAGACAGAGAAAAGGCCCTAAGACTATGTCTTGGGTCACTTCAACAGCAGGAGCTTAAGGAGATAGGCAACAGAAGAGGAATGGTTGAGAATGTGACCATCGAGGCAGGAAACAAATCAAAAGAATATGAGCCAAAAAAGTGTTTCAATTATCACCAGTAGGTCAAGCTGAGATGTGAAATGTGATCACCAGATTCATTAGCGTGGAGGTCAGGGCATTGGTGACTTTGGTTTTGGCGAAATGGACTGAGCACAAAATTGAAAGGTCTTTTAAGACTGTGAGTTTAGATAACCCACTTGAGGAATTTTGCTGCCAAGGTGCTTAGGGACAAGTGTGGCTGACTGGGAAAGCAAGGTACAGAAAAGTTAGTGTTTCTGTTTTTCCTGTTTTAGTGGAATAAATACCAGCATGTCTGACATTGTTGGGGATTCTATCCAATCTACTATGTTGATTAATAATGTCAAGGTAGTAAGATGACTGCAGATGGTGTGGTTGGGATGTCACATGAGAATTCTCTGGATAATAACTCCCCAATTTGCTGGTCTGGTCTACTCTGCTGCCTAAAATTCTAACTTTTCAAACTCTCCATTGGCTCACGAGGTCATATTTAAAATACAAACATTTAGGGTTGGCATTTCCTCCCAGAACAGTGACCATTATTAAGGTAAGCATCTTCTCTACCTCTCCCCCCCTCAACTCCACACACATGTGCTTCAAAAAGCTCTTCACCTTCTTTGGAAAGCCTGTGGCTTGGAATTGTAGAATTCCAGGTTGAAACACTATGAATTGGTAGGAAATAGGTAGGAATAGGTAGGAAAGCCTATTTTGCAAGAAAAAGTGAGGAGAAAGAAAGATTTTAGCCCTTTCATTTTATTCCTCTAAGAAGTTTGTAACTCTGGAAAGAAAAGCACCTTCTGTTTGCTGTCCCTTCATTAGGATTACAAAGAGAAAAAATGCAGAAATCAACTTGGGACACCTCTGTGTTGGAAGATTTTGTATGCCTCAGCCAACAATCAAAACTTAAATTTTAGCATCCACCATCACTGCAGCACACGCCTGTGCTCCCTCCCACACATGTATCATTCCTGCTCAATGCCACCTGCTCTTCTCCCTCCCAGGAGTCCAATATTATCATTCTCCTCATAAAAATTGGTGCTTAGAAAAGAACCCAAGAAGGAATAGTGGTATAGGAAATGAAGAAACTGATTCACATGGGGTGAAGTGAATTTCTCCCAAGCCAACAACCAATTAAAACTCCAGAAAGATTTCAGGAAACTCCCCAAAAGATCTGGTCAACTCATTTACAATGAGGTGTATTGATTGATATGTTCTCTGTGAAAGTCAAAGCAGTAGATGGTGAAGAGTAGAAAGAGAGGCCTAGGAAGGATTTTAGCAACTGGGTAGTTTTTTTGTGTGTGTTTGGTTGGCATTCCATAAGTAGCTCCTGAATTTGTCTGTCTGATTTTGCCCCCTACCCAAGGAGATTTTTGGCAGTGCCTGGAGACATTTTCAGTAGTCAAACTCTGGGGAGAGGGTACAATCAGCGTATAATAGGTAGACACCAGGCATGCTGCTAAATGTCCTGCAATGTATAGGAAAGTCCTTCCACCACTTCATCTGACCCAAAATATTAGCAGTTTTTAAAACTCTGGCTTACTCTGAAGAAAGAAGAAAATCCTACCAAAAGTTGGCTCTGGAGTCGTGTTCCATGTGGAGCTGTTCATCAGAAAAGGGGGACAAGTGGAAGTCGCTGAATGTTGGGAACATCATTCCTATGAGCAAAAGACCACAGACTCAGAAGCTGATTTCTTTTGCCTTGTGACTGAAGCCTACATTCACCTACTTCTACAGAACAATTCATTGTTTAATTTTATTCCAGTTGTTACACAAAAGCATAAATTATAATTTTTCCTCAAAGCAAAGATTAAAGAAATTAGGCAGCACTTTGAAGAGGATATAAAGAAGAATAGCAAAGCAAGTCACAAAGCTACATGATGATAAAAGCTTGTAGTCTTAGGTCAGGAGTTTAACCCAGCATAATTGCCTTCTCGACTACTGGCTTTTCCTCTTTCTGTATGTCCTGTGCTTGGAATTATAGGCACTTCATTTTACTTATTTATTTAACCTCTTACTATATAAACAACTTGGCTTTGACAATAATAAAAAATCCTATCATCACACCAACAGGCCTATTTTCATTCTCAGATTGTGATTCACTTCTATCTTCTTAAGTGCTGCCTGGAGTTCAGGCTTATATGGGTGGATGCTCACCATTCTCCATGCTGGGAATCCCACCCCTACATTTTGTTCCTGGCACCTACAGGCACTAGAAGAAAGGTATTTTTCAGTAGGTAAAAGAACATATAGATTGCATGCAGGAAGTTGGGTCTTTCTAATTAGGTAGACTTCATGATAAACATTGTTATGCTTGTAATTTTAGGTAGAATATTTTTCATAGTCACTTATTAAATTGTACCTCTAAAAGATATGAACTATTAATTAATTCAATTTCATAACTGAAAATGGCCTAAGCATCTAGAGATGATGTCATAAAACAACAATAATAATCATAGCTAAATTTCTTGATCAGTTAAGTGTCATGCACTTTTCTGTGGGCTTTCTTGCATTCATTCATTTAGTCTTCATAACAGTATAAAGTAGATTCTATTTTTATATCTAGTTTATAAATGAGGAACTGAAAGTACAGAGAAATTTAAGTGACTCAGCTGAGATCACAGAGCTCAGTGGATACAGTGGAAAAGTAAAATCCAGGTAGTGGAAATCTCATCTGATGGCCAATGCCCTAAACTTCAACTATGCTGCTCTCCACTCCTTTTAAGATACAACTAATCATTTTATTTAAGGTGTATTCAGAGGTGGGTAGTGATAAAGAGTGATTATAACATCATTCATATGTTCCCATCTAAATCTCCTGTGTTGGTGTCAGAAAAATAACAACTGCTTAGTGGCTTTTCAACTTCAAAGTAGAAGGATATTAAACCATTTTGGAAAGTGACATGTGTCACTGTCTGTGTAACGTGGAAGCTTCAGAGGAGGATATTGTGAGTCTCAACCCTTACAGGAATTCCAAGTTTGCCAGATAAAATGGATAGGAAGAAATAATCACAGGTAAAATGTTTAACCAATTACAAGAGCTGAAAAAAATGAAATTTCTGATTAAATGGAATTCTTAGCCTAGGAATTAAAAAACATTTGCACTAAGAACACTAGAGATACAGAGAAGATACTATAAACATCCAGAAGGAAAAATCATGTCACTGTAGAGGACCAGGAATTAGAATAGTATGGGACTTCTCAACAGCTACATTGGAAGCCAGAAACAAACAAAAAGACTTAAAACATTGAGTAAAAACTATTTTCAAGTCAAATTTTAAAATCAGTCAAATTATAAGGGCTCAATAAAAGCAAGTTCACAAGCACCCTTTGTCCAGAAGCTACCATAGAGCACCATTTGCTGAAAAAATGGTGGAAAGCAAGAAAGAAGGCAATAAAATGAGGATGCAAAGTCAAAATGTGGCAGCCATGCAGAAAGGATGGAGAGCAACCAGTTTATGCTATCTAGAGGCAGCCAGAGATCTAGAGACATTCACAGAGCAAATACTGATAGGCATCCATCAGATCTGCTGGAGCATGGAAACACTTATCCATGAGTATATGCAAACCAAGCTAATGAAAATCACAAGGTGATTAACACCAGGAAAAACAAAAAATTATATGCGAAACCCAACAAAATCATTGAGTATCTACTATAGCACCTATCTTAGCACTGAAGACTATTTGCCTTATGTTACATTACATCATACAATCAACACCCATGGAAGCAGTAGTCAAGAAATCAAAAAATCCATTTCATGGGAAAAAGCTGTTGCAAAAGACCTCTTTAAAGTGTTGAAAAGTAAAAATGTCACATTGAAGACGAAGGTGCGCCTGACTCATGTCATGGTATTTTCAGTTGCATCATATGCTTATGAAAGCTGAATGTTCAATAAGGGAGACAGGAGAAGAATTGATACTTTTGAATTATGGTGGCAGAGATGAAAACTGAATATACCATGGACTGCCAAAAGAACCAACAGATCCATCCTAGAAGAAGTGTAACCAGAGTACTCTTGGAAACAAGGGTGGCTAGACTGCATCTTACGTATTTTGGAAACGTAGTTAGAAGGGACCAATCCCTAAAGAAGGGCATCATGTTTGGGAGAGTGGGGAGTCAGTAAAAAAAAGAGGAAGACTGTTAACTAGATGGATTGACATAGTGGCTGCAACAGTGAGCTTAAACATAAAAAAGATCATGTGCATGGCACAGTGTCAGGAAGTCTTTCATTCTGTGGTACATAGGGTCACTATGAGTCGGACCCCACTCAATGGCCCTTAACAACAACAAACATTATATCATAATAACATAAATACTGCTCATTGAAATAATGATAATAGTTTGAAATTTCTTTGTCCTAAATTCTGGAAACCGAAAAAACGATGAAAATCAAAATATTTTTATAAGTTTACTGCAACATTATTTGATGGCAAAGCCTGATCTGAACTGGCATGTCTATTTATAGTCCTTATTTATCCCACTTGGTGTCAATATTCATATGTTTTGTTGCAGAAATATAATGTGTTTCATTATAGAGTGTTGCCTCAGATCCCACTGGGAATGTTAAATAGTACATGGTCTATGATCACATTAACTTTTTGAAGTCCTCTAGATTTTGAATTCTGAAATGCATCTGGCCCCAAGGGTTTGGAGAAGGGACTGAGGACCAGTATAAATATATTGAGGGGAATGGGGAGCTGGGAGGGTACATCAAGAAAAGAAGGAGCTGCTATGTATGACAGCTAAATTCTCCAGCAGAATAAGAAGTGTAACAATATAATAATTTTACACAGGACTATGTAGGCACATAATAGAAGAAACAGCAAATAGATTTGAAAGTGGTCACCTTAGGGAGCCAGCTGAGGATAGGAAGAGGTGTGGCATATGGTTACTCTTTTCATGATAAGCCTTTCTATTATTATTTGATGTTTTAAACTATGTCTTGTTTTGATGGAAAATAAAAATAATTTTTTAAAAAAATCAATCATCCTTCCTTCAGGAACACATAGGTTAGAAATCCAATAAAATCAGTATTCATTTCTACTTGTCTAGTTAAAGATAAATAGCCCAGTATGAAATTTCATATCCATTTCAACTATCTGGAGAAAATAAAAGATACCTAAATAGAAAGTCTAAATATTCAGCTTAAGAGAGGCTCAACAGATGCATGTTAATGAACTATGTTTAAAATCTCATTATAGAGAAGTACCTAACCACCTGAAAAAAGATCCAGAACGAAAGAAAGGAAAAAAAAAACCTACAAAAATTCTTCCCAGGGGCATTGAGGAGGAAATCCAAGCTGCTTTGTTCTTTTCCTTTTCATCTCTCACAGTTCAGTTTTATCACATGAACACAAGACTTTCCAAGATCATCCTGAGCTGCTGTACAGCAGCATTGCCAATGCAGTTCTTAACATCAGGAATATTTTGACTGGGCTTATTTATTTTTTTACATGATTTTCTTGTGTCTACTTCTGAACCCCTAAAATCTGAAATGTCAGAATTTATAGACAAGCTTCAAAATTCACATATGTCACTTATATGCATATACTGTGTCACTTGGCTTGTATGAATTGCACTGTTATTTGCTGTTTTGTCTTCACTGACTATCAAGGCAGGGAGTCACAACAATGGTAATTTAAATTATATAAATTGGGGGGGAGAACTAAAATTCTCATGTGACAAGACTTTTAAATTTGGCTGGTTACCTTCTATGCACCAATTGAAGAAACTCCCTGTTAGCATATGTCCGTTTTCTCTTGTGAAGAATGGGCAGTGAATGTGTGTGCTGGAGTCATGGGTGTGGGCTCCAGTGTCAGACCTGAGTTCAAATCCCTGCTGGCACTTATCATACATGTGTTCTTGGCAAGCTGCTTTTCCTCATTAAGTCACAGTTTTCTTCCTATAAAATAGGGATCATAACAGCATTTCCTGCCAACCCATGTCTCAATCTTGCACTAAAGACATTTTGGCCTGCACAATTCCTTGAATGAAGAGACTAGTCTGTGTATTGAAGGCTGTTTAGCAGCATCTCTGCCTACTATCTATTGGGTGCCAAACTCTGCTGCCATTGTGACAACCAAAAATTAGGATGTCCTCTGGAAAAGAGTGTGAAATTATAGAAAACCTCAATGCTAACCCCTCACATAAATTGCAAACCTCCATCATTCACACATGGTAAGGATTTTGTTATTAAAATTGTTTACAACATTCAGACATTCAGTAAGCACAATAAGAATACTGGATTTGTTATTGTTAGGTGCCACAGAGTTGGTGTCTGACTCAGCAACCCCACATACAACAGACGAAACACTATTGTTGTGATTCTTTGCTAGTCATAGAGTTTTCAATGACTGACTGTTTTGGGGAGTGGGTTGCTAACTCCTTTTCCCAGGCCTACAGCACTTGGTGTTCCTAGGCAAGCTCCCATCCAAGTACTAACCAGGCCTGACCCTGCTTAGCTTCTGAGATCTAATGGGATTAGACGCCACAGTGGTATGGCTGCAGGCATTGGATTTATAGCAGTTCCCTTTTATTTTCATGGATTTGTTCCAAGATCCTCTGTGGATGCCCTAAATCACAGATAGTACTGAACTGTGTATATACTACACTTTCCTATGCATATGTACCTATGACAAAGTTTAATTTATAAACAAGGCATGGTAAAAGATTAACAGCAATAACTAATAATAAGGTATAACAATCATAACAATATGCTTTAATAAAAGCTACTTGAATGCTTCTCTCTCTCTCTCCCCCAAAATATCTTACCCTACTTTACTCACAACTCTTCTTGTGATGATCTGAGATGAGGCAAAGTGAGGTAAATGATGTATGTGTTGTGATGGAGTATTAAGATAATCTAAGGGCTACTTGAACATAAGCATTGTTATACCACCACAATTAGTCTGAAAACTGAAACAGCTACTTAGTGTCTAGCAAGTGAGTAGCATTTACAGTATGGGATATAGTGGACAAATGATGATTCACATACTGGACAGGATGGAGTGAAATGACACAAGATTCCACCATGCTACTCAAAATGGTACACAATTTTAGGCTCATAAATTGTTTATTTATAGGATTTTCCATTTAATGTTTTCAGACCTCAGTTGACCATGGGTAACTGGAAGCTTGGAAAGTAAAACCACGAATAAAGGGTAACTACTGTAATATTGAAGCCGTGGCCTTGTGGCATCCAATCCCATCAGATCTTGGAAGCTAAGCAGAGTAGGGCATGGTTAGTACTTGAATGGGAGACTACCTGGGGACACCAGATACTGTAGGCTTGGGAGAAGGACCTGACAACCCACTCCCAAAAATCAATCTGTCATTGAAAACCCTATGAACAGCAGAGAAGCACTAACAATACTGTTTCGCCTGTTGTATGCAGGGTCGCTATGAGCTGGATACTGACTGGACAGCACCTAACAACAACAACAACTGTAATAATATCTTGATTATGTGTAGTGATCATAGAGAAGAGAGAAATACAGTATCAAAAGAATATGTCAACAAGTAGATCCCAAAGAGTTTTAAACCTTCTAAAAGGGCAGCACTTGAAAAAAGGCTGTGTGTAATAACACATCATTATAGAAATAAGGAAACCAAAGCTAAAAGGTCAAGTGTTATCTCAAGTTCATTAAGGAAGAAAGTGAAAGAACCAGGACAAACATATGCAACTCTGAACTGGTCCTCTGTGTCAGTTGTCCCTAACCTTTTTGGCACCAGGGACCTACTTCAAGGAAGACAAGTGTTCCACAGACTGGGTGGATGTGGTTTTGAGATGATTCAAGCACATTACATTTATTGTGGAAATACAGGTGAAGCTTCCCTTACTTGCTTGCTGTTCACCTTGTGCTGTGTGGCCTAGATTCTACCAGGCCACAGACTGGTACTGACCTGTGGCATGGGGTTGAGGACCTCTTCTCTATAGCACATTGAAGTCTATGCAGCACACTTGAATCCTTATAGATGAAGACTAGCTACTTTCCCATCTAATAGTAAGAAGAGAAAATTTAATAATTGAATATAATAGAGCTTATTTTTCCCCCTTTCTGACAGAATAAAATGTGGAGGAAAGAGAGTGATAAACTTTTATTGAGAAGTTAGCTTGTGCTCTAAGCCAGGAATTGGTCAACTCACCATTTAATTTTAGCCATTTTTTGGAATGAAGGTAACTCTCCAACATCATTTCATTGAAAAGCATATATTCCATTAGTTCAGGAATGATCACTTCTATAGCCTCAGGAAGTGAAATTTCTTCAATTTTTCCTGGGAAAACAATGATCTTGTCTGAAAGGTGGTTATTTTTCACTAGCATATGAAAAAGATAAAATATGGTACCAATACTGTTATTATTCAGAATCTTATGAAAAATTAATTTCATAACTAAGGGGTTGAGACTGTGACAGAAAAGAGAAGTAACCTATTTGTTTCTACACAGTGTCTAAAGAAAAATAACTTACTTTTCTTCCTGCACAAATGTTGTGTTTTAATTGTGGATAATTAGAATAAGATATGAAGGAGAAACAAATAAAAATACCTATAATCCTACCACATAGAAATAATAACTATCAATATGTTTACTTTTCAGACATTTTTGTTAAGCATGTGAGTTTGTGTGATGTGTGTATGTGTATATGCACATGCACATACACATTTAATGGGGTCATTTTTTATTAATGACTTCAGTTTATTTCTCATTGATCTAGCTATATAAATGCTAAACAACACTGTATAGTAATATTCCACAAATTAATGATCCTGATCATTATTAAATTATCCATTGGTCTTTTGATTTAAAAAATAAATAATACCATGTTTACTAACCTTTCTTTTTTTATTAGAAATTTTTTATGTACATCATAATGCGATTCATTTTGACATGCTTTTCATTGTGATAATTTTCATATATGCAATTTGATAAGCATTATTCATATAGGTTACCCCTTACCCTCCTCTATGTTTTCCCCCCTCCCCCCTTCCCATCTAAGTTTCCCATCCAACTCTTCTCTATCTTTTACTATATAGTATTTTTCTATATGTCCTTGGGTTCCATTTCTGTTTAAGATAGAAACTTTTCCTGTAGTGGTCTTTGTTTCTATCTTGTTAGAACAATTACATGCGATTTCTAGTCTATTTATATTGACCTCA
>VMDO01029631.1:0-22393 GCA_007922755.1 Pedetes capensis | reverse complement strand
TCCTAATTTTCTTCAGCTTCAGTTTGAACTTGCATATGAGAAGTTGATGGTCTGATCCACAGTCAGCACCTGGTCTTGTTTTGACATTTTGTACAGAGCTTTTCCATCGTCTCTTTCCACATATGTAGTCAATTTGATTCCTGTATGTTCCATCTGGTGAAGTCCATGTGTATAGTCTCCGTTTATGATGTTGAAAAAAAGGTATTTGCAATGAAAAGGTCATTGGTCTGACAAAATTCTATCATGCGATCTCCACTTTCATTTCTGTCACTTTCAAGGCTTAAAAGTAAATAACTATGAACCAATACTACTAAACCAAGCAGTTATTTTTTTTAGAATTATTTACTAAAGACCTTCCATGATAAACACAAGCTAAAGCAATTCATGATTGCTTAGTCAACATTGCAAAAGATTCTTAAAGGAACCCAACATACACAGGAGGAAGAACAGTAAGAAACACAAGAGCTCAGGAGGGAATAAATTTCATGAGAGCAATAGATGAACAAATGGGAATTGGGAAAGAATCAACTCTGTCTATTTCCACGTTGTTGTTGTTGTTGGTAGGTGCTGCTGAGTCAGGTCTGACTCAGTGACCCAATGCACAACAGAATGAAATACTCTCTGACACTCTGCCATGCCCAGCACTATTGTCAGTGCTTCTTCTCTGTTATTCAAAGGGTTTTCAACAGCAACTATTTTGGGAGTGGAGTCTATTTCCATAAACCAGAAAATGCCTAAAATGAATAAGAGAGAAAGAAAATAAATAATATTGAAACCAATCTGCTAAACAGTCAACAAAATTACAAGAATCAGAAAATACTTCTCAATAGCAACCCTAAATGTAAATGGTCTTAAATCTCTAATTAAAAGATGTAGACTAGCTGACTGGATTAAAAAATGCTGGCTAACTCAAAACATATTTTACTGTCAAAGACACACACATACTAAAACTGAAAGGATGGAAAACAATATGCTATTCAAGTAGAAGCAGAAAACAATTGGATTAGCTATACTTATATATTACAAAGTGGTCTTCATGCCAAAATCAGTCAAAAAAGATACAATTTCTACATCTTTTTATTTATTTATTTTTTTTTTGCAGTACTGGGGGTTGAACCCAGGGCCTCGCGCCTGCATGCTCTGCAAGTGCTGGACCACTGAGCTGCACCTCAGCCCATTTTTTTTTACTTTTTGAGACAGGGTCTCGCTAAATTACACAGACTGCCTCTGGTCTCCAACTTGCGATCCTCCCGCCTCCGCCTCCCGAGCCGCTGGGATTACAGGCGTGCGCCACCACGCCCGGCCCAATTTCTACATCTTAATAAGGGGAAAATCCATCAAGAAAATATAACTATATATATATACATACATACATACACACACACACACACACACACACACACACACACACACACACCCCAAATGTTAATGCACCCAATTTTATAAAACAAACACTACTGGACTTAAGGGGGCAGACATTCCCAACTATAGTAATAGTGAGTGACTTTGATACCCCATTCTCATCAACAGATAAATAATCCAGACCCCCTCAAAAAAAATCAATATAGAAACTTAAGAATTACACTGTATTATAGATCAAACAGACTTCACAGATATCTACATAATATTTTAGCTGTGGAATACATACTCTTCTTGGCAGCCCTTGGAATATTCTTTAAAATAGATCACCTATATGAATAATGTACATCAAAATGCATATATGTAAATGCCACAATGAAAAGCATGTCAGAATTAATCACATTAAGGTGTACATTAAAAATGTCCAATAAGAAAAAAAAAGATAAAAAAAAAAATAGATCACCTTTTAGGCCATAAAGCAACTATTAACAAATACAAAAATCCCAAATAGTTCCTTCTATCTTATCAGATCATAATGAAAGAGAAACTACACTATGCACGGAGACTTAACAGTAAACTCTTGAATGATCAGTGAGTCATCAAAGAAATCAGGGGAGAAATTAAACTCCTAAACTCAAATGCAAAGGAAAACACAACTTACCAGATCCTTTGGATATAGCAAAGGCTAAAAGGGAAGTTTATTACTCTGAGTGCTTACATTAAAAAATCAGAGAGAATTCAAATAGATCATTTGATGATATACCTTGAGGCCTTAGATAAATAAGAACAAGCCTAACACAAAAGTAGATGGAAAGAAATAATAAAGATCAGAGAGGAAATTAATGAAATGGAGACTAAACCAACAACACAAAGAATCAATGAAAGTGTTTGCTCTTTGAAAAGATAAGCAAGATCGCAAATAGCCAAACTAGTCAAAAGAAAGAGAAGATCCAAAATAACAAAATTAGAAATGAAAAAGGGGATATTACAACAAATACCAATGAAATTCAAAGGATCATGAGGGAATACTTTGAAAACTTCTATTCAAAAACAAACTGGAAAATCTAGAATGGATAAATTCCTAGGCACATAAGACCTACCAAAATTAATGAATAGGCTATAAACAACTTAAACAAATCTACAACAAGCAAAGAGATTGAAGCAGTAATAGTCTTCCAACTGAGAAAAGCCCAGGAGTGGACAGATTCCCAAACTCTACCAACCTTTTACAGAAGAATTAACATCAATGCTCCTGACACAACTCTATAAAATAGAAAGGGAAGGAATGTTACCAATCTCATTCTACGCAGCTAATGTTTACCTTGATACCAAAGACAAATAAGCGTGTGTGCGCACACACACACACACACACAAATTACAGATCAATTTCTCTAATGACAACAGATACAAATTCTCAATAAAATACTTGCAAACCAAATTCAACAAAACTCCAAATTCAACAAAACACCAAAAGATCATACACCATCATCAACTTGGTTTCATTCCAGAGATGCAAGAATGGTTCAACATAAACAAATCAATAAATGTAATAGAGCAAATAGTCTCAGGGATAGAAATCACATGATCAATTCAATAGAGGCCAAAAAGGCCTCTGACAAAGTTCAACAACCCTTCATGATCAAAACCTTTAAGAAACTAGGAACAGAAAGAACATACTTAAACATAACAAAGACCACAAACCATGTTCAACATGTGGCTCAAAGGCCACATGCGACCCATGGAAGCTAGTAATATAGCTTCACATAATCCTTTAACATCATGTGGGTTTTACGACTTATTTTCTTCATGACTCCCCTTATTATGTACATGCACTAACTATATTGTATAACTTCTGTGCTAGCCAAAACAATTCCTCTTTACTCAGTGTAGCCCAGAGAAGCCAATAGGTTAGACAACCCCACTACAAATGATAAACCATTAGCCAGCACTACACTAAATGGGAAAAAACTGAAAATATTTCCTCAAAATCAGGAACAAGACAAAGATGTCCACTTTCTCCAGTCTTATTCCACATAGTGATTAAATTCTCAGCCAGAGAAATAAAGCAAAAGAAATAAAAGGGATCTAAATAGGAAATGAAGAAGTCAAATTATCCCTACTTGCAGACCCTATACAAAAATCAACTCAAAACGTATCAAAGACCTTAATATAAAACCTGAAACTTTGAAATTGCTAGAGGAAAACATAGGGAAAACTTTGGAGATACTCGCATAGGCAAGGATTTTCTGCAGAGGATTCCAATAGACCAGGAAATACCACATATTCTCAAATCTAATCAGGATCCTTTCAACAGTTTTATTGTAAGGTGCCGTTGAATCAGGTATAATTCATATGAACCCTATGTACAAGAGATAAAACATTACCTGACACTGTCCAATGCCCAGCACTGTCAGTGCTTCTCTGTTATGTGTAGGGTTGTCAAGGGCTGATTGTTTCAAGATTGCTTCAGGAGTAGATTGCCATGTCCTTCATCCTTCTCCCATCTTTGTGGTGCTCAGGATCAAACCCAGGGCCTCAGATGGTGCAGAGCAGCACTCTAAACTGAGTACCTCAAACCCCTTCAAAAGTTTTAGAGGGCTACAAAATCAGATGCAGATTAGAATCACATGGGGGATCCATACTCAAGAGAGCTCCTGAGATTTTGTAGAAGAACCTGGCAATCCATTCTGGAAATAATCCACAATTGGAAACCCTATAAATAGCAGAGAAGGACTGACATAGTGCTGGGCATGACACAGTGTCGGGGAGTGTTTCATCTGTTGTATGTAGGGTCACTATGAGTTGGACCCAACTAGACAGCACCTAACAATAACAAAACCATTGAAAGGGTGCTGATCAGATGTGTCAGCGAGTGTTTCACTTATTCTATTGTATTGTATTATATAGGGTCACTATGAGCCACACCTGACTAGATAGCACCTAACGACAAACAACAAAACCACTGAAAGGGTGCTGATCAGATTTGAGAATATACAATAATAGCAAGAATTGACAAATGGGATTGCATCAAATTAAAAAGCTTCTGTACATCAAAGGAAAAAAATGAAGCGAAGAAACAGCCTATAGAATGAGGGAAAATCCATGCCATCAATACATGTGACAATGGATTAATATCTAAAATATATAAAGAACTCAAAAAATTAAACACCAAAAAAATCCAATCAAAAGATGGGCAAATGAATTGAACAGACACTTCTCTAAAAAAGTACAAATTCCCAATAACTAAATGAAAAATTTCAACATCCTTAGGCAACATGGAAATGCAAATTAAAACTATATTAAGATTCATCTCACCCCATCAGAATGGCTATCGTCAAAAAATAAAATGCTGGCAAGGATGAGGGGAGCAAAATGAACCTTTATACACTGCTCTTGGAAATATAAATTAGTACAGCCACTGTAGAAATTAGTATGGAGGTTCCTCAAAAAACTAAAACTAGAACTACCATATGACCCAGCTATACCACTCCTATGGCCTGCAGCTGTAGCCCTGTGGCATCCGATCTCGGAAGCTAAGCAGGGTCGGGCCTGGTTAGTACCTGGATGGGAGACCCCCTGGGAACACCAGAAGCTGTAGGCTAGGGAGAAGGACCTGGCAACCCCCTCCCAAAAATCAATCTGCCATTAAAAACCCTATGAACAGCAGAAAAGCACTGAAAATCGTGTTTCCCCTGTTGTACAGAGGGTCGCTATGAGTTGGATACCACTCGACGGCACCTAACAACAACAACATACCACTCCTGAGTATATACCCAAAGTCAGCATACCACAAAGAGACGTGTATACTCATGTTTATTGCAGCACTATTCACAACAGCCATGTTATGGAATCAGTCTAGATGTTCATCAACAGATGGATTAAGAAAATGTGGTACACATACAGAATGAAGTTTTATTCAATCATAAAGAACAATGAAATTTGGAGGAAAAGGATGGAACTGGAGAGCATCATGTTACGTGAAATAATCCAGACTTGTATGTCTTCTCTCATATATGGAAGTCTAGATTTAACTGTGTGTGTGTTATGTGTGCATGTGTGTGTATGTGTGTATATACATTGTTGTTGTTGTTGTTAGGTGCCATCAAGTCGGTATCCGACTCATAGCGACCTTCATAGGGTTTTCAATGGCTGACTGTTTCGGGATTGCCTTGGGAGCGGATTGCCAGGCCCTTCTCCCATTTTTGCGGTGCTGGGAATTGAACTAAGGACCTCAGAGACTGCAGCGCAGCGCTCTACCAACTGAGCTAAATCCCAGCCCTGTGTATATACATACAAGACATGAAAACAAAAGCAGGAGTATTTGGGGAAAGGGATAAGCAGGAGGGAGAGAGGAGTACAAGATATTCATGAATGATAATGTCATAATGAAACCCACTATTTTGTACACTAATTTAAATTTTAAAAATTTAAAATTTAAAAAAGAGTAGCCAGTCAAGAGCGATAGTAGGGTAACTTGCTGCCCTAAATGAGATTGGGTCTTATATACAGGAGGAAAGGGGAAAGTGTATTGAGCAGGATGTCGAAGCAGCAACTTGTGATATGAATATTATAAAATTTTATACTAAAAAAGGGGGAAACCCTCAATCTGCAAAGAAAATTCAACTGAAAATAGGGCAAAGATCTCAACAGACACTTCACTAAAGATACACAGATGGCAAAAAAAGCATATGAAAAGGTGCTCAACATCACATCACTGGGGAACTTGCCAATTAAAACAATGATGAGATATCACTA
Organism: Pedetes capensis; assembly: GCA_007922755.1. Classification (NCBI taxonomy): domain Eukaryota; kingdom Metazoa; phylum Chordata; class Mammalia; order Rodentia; family Pedetidae; genus Pedetes; species Pedetes capensis. The sequence continues at coordinate 16,279 of VMDO01029631.1, read as the reverse complement.
CATACCTATCAGTATATCTAACATCCAAAATGCTAAGAACACAAATGCTGACAATAATGTGGAACAACAGAAACTTTCCTTTGCTGATGGGAATGCCTACAAGTACAATCACTATAAAAGATGATTTGGAAGTTTATTACAAAGTCTTACCAAATAATCTAGCAACTGGGTTTCCAGATATTTACTTAAAGGAATTAAAAACTTATGTAACTAGACAAAAACCTGTCCTTGAATGTTTATTACAGCTTTATTTAGAAATGACATCTACTGGAAAGCAACCAACATGTCATTTAATAGATTAATGGATAAAAATATGGTACATCCATAAAATGGAATATTATTCAGCAGTTTAAAAAAAAGCTATCAAGCCATGAAAAGACATAAAAGAAACCAAGCCCAGTGGTGCCATCTATAATCCCAATGACTGGGAAGGTTGAGGCAAGAGGATCACGATTTTGATGCCAGAGACACCTGGCGTAACTTACCAAGACCCTAACTCAAAATAAAAAGCAAACACTGGGCTAGGAGATGTAACTCAGTAATACACTGCTTGCAAGGGACCCAAGGGCCCTGGGTTTGACCTACCAGTACCAAAAAAGAAAGAAAGAAAGAGAGAGAGAGAGGGAGGGGGGGAAGGAGAAGGAGGAGGAGGAAGAGGAGGAGGAGATGAGACAAAACATAGAGGAAACTTAAATACATACTGCAAGTTAATGAAGCCAGCCTAAAGAAGTTATTTTGTATTTCCATCCATATGACATCCTGGAAAAAGGCAACATAATAGAGAGAATTTAAGAAAAAGTTGGCAAAATGCTTAAGGTAGTAAATTTGCATGTATGTATATATGTACACTTATGAAAAATCAGTAAAAACAAAAGGAGGGAAAATGATCAGTTGTTGGCAGGGACTGGTGGGACAGAACCAACATCTAGGGCAGTCAAACGGTATGATACTATAATGTTAGATTCATGACTATTAATTTGGTAAAAATCTATGGAATTATACAACACAAAGACAGAATTATAATGAAAACTGCAGACTTCACTTAACAATCTTTCTGTTCAATTTTACTCTACACTGAAAATTGCACTAAAAATAGTCTGTTAATTTAAAACACTTCTTTATTCTTTCACTAAAACCGCATAAAGATTTCACAAATAAATAAATAGCAATGTTACAATATATGTAATAGAGCATAAATTTTTTCAGAGCTATGCAATCTTTAGGATTTCTCAACTGTTTTAAATAATCAATTTATAACTAAAAAGGAAAACAGTCCTAGGTATTTAAAATAGTACCAAGCAATAGCAAAATATACAAATCTGTGCTTGATGATTTATTATTAGGTAAGACTAGATTCCTCAGAGGTTTGTTTTTCTACGAAGTGAATGCTACAACTTTACATGTCAAAACTCTTTTTATTAATTTTAGGTGAACATCTTCCCTACACAAATAATATTTTCTAATCTTTTTAAAAGTATGTTTAATAAAATGGCCCTCCTGTCATTTAGTTTATTAAATTGCTACAACACAGTGATTATCTTTTAAAGTGTATTAAAATAGACAGAACAATTTGCCCACACAGTAAATGACCCCAGATGATGCTACTAGAAATTCTGTTCATTTGTTTTTTCTTTTGTGTCCCCTCCCCAAGACAGGCTATCTACCACTTACAATGATTTATGTATCTGTTGTACAATTAAATTGTGTGGGAGGGACAGGTATCAAAATATGTTTGAACTTTGTCATAAATGAGAGCAAATAAACAATGATCAGTTTGTAACAGAGAAGGAAAAAGGCAGGAAGATTTCTCCTTTACGACAAAAATTACACAACCTAAAAATTAATAATTTTTCAACTGTCTAATCCATACCTATTATGTTGAATAACTGGAATTGCTTAAAATAATCATAGATAAAATGAAGTATGCAATATTATGAATTCTAAGCTGCTACTTAAAGCCGTATCATTTATACATGTATGTATACATGTACGATATATGCATAGATATATGATATATTTATCTCATTTAATACACCAAAAGTCGGAAATTCAGATCAAAACATAAGTTCATTTGTTCTTCACTAACAAAATTACAGTAAAAATGGTGACTTTTCCTGCTCAATAATAATCAGCAGCAGCAAATAAATAACACTCAAAGTCTAGCTAATGTAGGTGAATCCTCAGAAAACTAATTTACATTTAGTATTATATCCCGTGGTAATTAATTTTTCTGGAGATTAAGACCAAAACTAACAAAATTCTTTTTCCAATCAGAAGGAAACTCAAATATGACCAAAAAGAAAACATAGTCAATGACAATTATTAATAGGACTTCTGTTAAATATTTTATGTTTGGGCATTAAATCCAGTAAACTCTAAAAGAGGAAAAATTTTTGTGGATAAAAGGCCTAGGAATCTTAACATCTCATTAGTAATAAAGAACTAAATAAATTAAATGTCAAGATTTATAATTTAGGGACAGAATATAATTGAGATTATTCATTTGTAGTACAACCTCATCCCTAAAAGGATTTTAAAGTAGTTTATACCTACAATATAATAATTAAATGATAAAAATGAACTTGGACTACAAGATCAGTTTAACAGATCATTATTAAGAACCACACACATCTTTAAAATGACAATAAACTATTTTAAAAGATTTTATAACTACTGGAAAAATTCTATTATAATATATAAATAAGAAACTTGATCATTACTACAAGTCACTCTTGCTTATTCTGGGAGATGACATTCACTGGACAACACAGTTCTATACATACAGTATAGATGACAGGAGTAGGCAAACTATTACAGTAGGCCAGTTGCCTGTTTTTGTAAATAAACTTTCAGTGCAATACAGCCACATCCATTCATTTACTTACTGTATGCTTTCAAACTGCAATGGCACAGCCGAGTAGCTGACAGAATCCCTATAGCTCACAAAGCCAAAAATGTTTATTATCCAGCTCTTAATAGAAAAAGTATGCCAGCCTTTTGTAGACTACCAAGTAGAAATTCAAAATTAATATTTTACATACAGTGATATAGGTTTTTGTTCATTAAGATATTTCTTGGAAATGTACAATTTGGTAGAGGTAGTAGTATAATTTATTAGCAATTATTTAATGTCAATAAACTTTTAAAAGTACTGTTATGTATTCTAGAAGTGTCAGATTAAAAACAAAATTATGTGACAACCACAGATGCTTGTTTCATTCCTCTAAAAATATCTAGGTTTGAGTTGCTATATATAAACCTGATATTTTTAAGGTTGAGATTTTCAAAACTATTTTATCATCTTCCATTTATATATGCCATAAATACACTTGTGAAAATTACTTATGCTTTTCTATGAATGAAATTTAAGAATAAATAAAACTATCAACTAAAACCTAAAATCGCTAATAGCCCAATCTATTTGCATTCACTCATTTTTTCTAAATTTACTGTTTATACATATAAATGAATTTTTCCCACATACTTGATTTCAATTTCAAATCAAGTTCCCATACCCCTTAAACACAAAATGCTACAACTTTCTGAATTCATTGTTTAAGCTGAAAAATAGTCAAATGAATGCTGTTATGGCCTCTACCTATATTTATTAATTAACGTTTTGACACACGTATGTATTTGTTCAAGTATGCTACTGGCTTCATAACAGTTATTGGTCATGCACCTCTTTTGCAAATAAGGATATTTTTCTATACAAACACAATAGCATTACCACAGGAATTTAACAAAGACTCCACAGTATCATTAATATCCAAAGTCCATATTCAAGTTTTCTCAAGTAGTCTAAAAATACTTTATGCAGCTCTTTTTTCAATCTGGCATCCAATCAAAGTTCACATGGCTAATTTCTGAGGTAAATACCAAATGCTTTTTAAACAACTTATTTGTATATAACATTTCTCCGTTCTCTCTATAAATCTGTTCTTTGAAAAAGCTGTAGAAACATGATTTACCCAGTACTGACAGAACCATTCAGTAATGGAAGGATATTGCAGTAATGGGGGTGGGATGGAGGTGGGGCTCAATTATCTCTGTAGAATCTGTTTTCCTATAAAACAATCTAGAATGAAATGGATATTTTATCTTACATGCTTAAACTTATTTTAAATATATACCTAAGAAAGTTTATTGTCAAGCGAAAAATCTTGTGACCTGCCCAGTAGTCAAGAAGTTTTAGTATTATCACTAATACTTAAGAATCATGAGTAATTATCCAAAGATACCATTTTATAAAAAGAAAATTTTGTAAAAGTCTAGAGTATTCTCTACTGTTACTAGAAGAGCCAGTTTTTGAAGATCCAAAATACTTTTGTAAAACCTATACTTTCAACTATAGTTTTAAATTTTATAGTTTACTAGTTTGAATAAAGCTCTAATCATCCCATATAAGACTGGGTAACTTGTAAATTATACCTGCATATTAAAAAACTGACTTCTTTAGCAATTTGTTTCAATGTTTTCAAACTTTTGCTAAAATGTAAAATTTACATTTTATATAATGCTCTATTATATGAGTATTATAAAAATATATACTTTTGAATAACAAGAATTTTTCTTATTACTATAATGAGAGAATATGAATATTTTAACATTCCTAGTTTTTTAATCTTAAAATTCAAATGGAACAATTTTTCACTGATAAAATTCTGAGAAATTGAGATTTCCAATGGGAATACTGTCAAATTTATAAAAATAAGATCAGTATTCTAATGCTTCATTTTCAATATATTTTCTATATTGTTAATTATGCTTGAACTCAGCATAAATTATACACAGAGCTTAATAAGAGACTTAAATCCACAATCGCCTTTCCTGAATCCAATGAAAAATCTATACACAGCAATGAAACTGGCATTCAAATAAAAGAACTGTCAAGACATGTATTCCTAAAAATAAGCCTACAATAACTATTTTAAAGGCTGTGTGTGGTCTCACCCATATATTTTGGCAAGATGCACTTTCTCCAACCACAGTCAGATTCATCCAAAAGCAGTGGCACTGGAGAGCCTCTGTCTCACCTGTCAAAGTTGAAGAACGTTGTTCCAAAGACCACCATGAGTCCATGGAGAAAAGCCACAATGCTACAGCTGTTATTGATAAGCAGTTTCTAAAGGAGAAAAAAAACTTCAAACAATTAAGCAAATCATCCTTAATAGAGATATAGACAATTATATTTACATTTAAATGATGAGATGACAATTACCATGCCAGTTCTGAAATAAAACATTGACAATTTATATACTAGAATACTCAAAGGGGGCCTTTCATAAGTAACACAAACTTATAACCTTTTCTATTCTTCTGATAAAATTTCTATGTGTTATTTACCATTTCAAAAGCTCCACTATGTTCCCTTATTTAGCTTTAAACAACCTTTTATAAAACCTCAAAATTCATCTAAACTACTAAGGTACTAAATTCATCAAAATTGTTGTTGTCTCACAATTAAGAGTACAGTAGATTAAGATTTATAAACAGGAACTCTAAATATATTAAAACTTGATTTTTTTAGAAGATGCCTTAATATCTTTTTCAACCATATTATAAAAGCAGTTTACATTGTTGCTTTAGACTAACTTCCTAAAGCATGTGTACTATCCACATAAGCTACAGGTAGATTAACCTAAGGAGCAAAAAAAACAATTACTTTTAAAAGAAATATACCTTAGTGGACAATTCAAGCCCCACCCTCAACCTGGCCATAAAAGACAACTTAAAGCATAAAGAAACATACCTGGCTATATAAAAAGTTAATCACAACAACTATCTCAATTTTTAACTTATTTTTTCCTTCTAAAATGGTAATATGCTCTAAGCCAATTTAAAACTGAAATGATTCAAACGAAAAAGAGAAGAGGTATCCTTTTGTGACTATTGCCAAGAAAGGCGATATCCAAGAGGTTCTCATCATAGGACAATTTCACCTACAATCTAGTCCCATAACATAAAGGTAAAGTTGCAGCAGCACTCTAATGTACTATGATGTCCCACAGTTTCATTTACTGTATTCTCTAAGAACATAGGTTCTAGAAAGATTAGTTTCACTTTTCCCTAGATACGTTAACTAGCATAGTTGCAGTATTATTTTTCTTTGGTTTTGTCAGTAGCATGTTAGATATAAATTTTATTAAGTGGTAGGGCATGTAACATTGCATTGTGGGTAGTAGTTTCCTGCTTTAGTCCAGCCACATCCTCAGCTGTCATATGAGCATGTTTCCCATATTTTTGGAGGTTGTCACCTTTTTAAATTTTTATAAAAATGACAGCATTAGAAGATTAATTTCTTTAATAATTACAAGAAATATAAGATACTTATACAGCCATATTAAACAAGTATGGATCACTGCACTTCAGAGAATAATCAAAGAAAATAAAGTAATCCTCTAAAGTGTTAATGTCAAGGAAATTGGCATGAAGGAAGGATTCAAGGAACAAATTAAAACAGTTTTAAGAAAGAAAATCTCTGTAACCAGATGCCAATACTCTCTAACAAATGAAGTATAATATATCAGGATATAACAATTTGCAATGAATGTTAAGAGTTTCAAACCAACCAGGTATTCATTAGGAAAATTAATGTCAATAGCCCTTACTAGAATTTTAAGAACTTACTTTGAGACTATATAAAAATGTTAAAACATGGAAAGAGAAACCAAAAATTCCTAGAGGAAAGGGAGGGACAAAAAAAGGGAAAGGGAGAGAGAGAGAGAGAGAAAAGAAGTGGGCAGAGGTGGGGGGGGAAGGGAAAGGCTGAGAATGATTTAGTATTTTCTCGTCCGGCACTCAATTTTCAAGTGATATCACATTTAGAAGGATAGCTGTTAAAAGTAACCAAATGAAGTTACTCAAGCAATGAAGGAAATGGTGATGTTTTGGGTTTAAACATGATCTAATTAAAAGAAACTAGGAAAAAAACTGTCATTACAAATAAAATACAAAATACTACCCTGTATACACACACCACCATACATATACACATTTTGTGTACACAGACATATACCCACTAAAATAAAGATGTGGAGTTAGCATCTCATAATCATAAAATTTTAAATAGACATATTTTAATACACAAAATTTAAGTCATTAGTATAAGGCCCAACCGATGCTATATAAGTTTAAACAGCTCTATGTTAAATTTGAAAAAAATTATCAAAAAATAAGAAAAAAAATAAGTTATCAAATACCAAGTTAAAATAATAAAGAAGTTCCTTACTAAAACTTCATATCCAAAATATTTTAAGTCAAATTGGAAATCTAGTTTATAAAATTCTCATATCAAACCACTTGCTCTATTTTTTTCAATTAAAATAGAAAACGTAAGTCCAAAACAATTTGTATTTTTAAAAAGCATATAAATGGGCACAATATTAATAAAGTAAAACTGCTACATAAGTACTGAGAAAATAAAAATTAATTCCAAAGAATGGTCAAGACTGATGCAGCATTTAAAATATACTGTTATATTATAAATGTCTTGGTATTTGAAAAAGTTCAATCAATTTGACAAATTTTATTAAATATAAAGTAAGGGGAAAGTAAGACACTAATGTCTTGATTTTTTTTAAACTGATTTCAAGTTCAAAGCTATATTTTTCATTCTCTGGTATTAAAGCACACAATTTATACAGTGCACTTAAATTTGTTGCTTACTTCAACACAGCAAATACATATCCACAAACAAGACAAAGTTTTAAGGGCATTTAAAATGGAAAAAAAAATCAGTGGTTTCCATTTCTGATTATGAGCTATAATCAAGAGCTTTATTCGCAGTGACTTTACTGAGTTAGGCTTTCTTCATCTCATGCAGTAAGCCAGTGCAAAGGAAACATACTACCAGCATCAAATGTGTACCAGTTATCACTGTTGTTTTCAAATTTCTACCAGAAAGTGGTATTTGCTCCAAATAAGATATATTTTCAATTTAGGGGAGGGAAATACATTTTGATAATGAATATACAAACTTTAAAGTATATGATTCCACTATCTTTCTCCTGCCAGATTTTGATGGGCCTTATACAAGACAGAATATATTCAACAGTATCTACCAAATTTTTATGTAGTAAGAGTAAAGATCCTAACCCACAGATTACATGCAGGAGAATTACTTGTAAAAAGAGCATTAAGGTGTTAAAAGACAGATTAGATGTTAAAAATTATGCAACTTCATTTCAGGTCAGTTTGGAAAACCAAAGGGTACATAAAAAAAAAAAAAACTTAAGGGCAAGAATATTTGGCAAAAAGTTAGGGTTGTACGATGTGTCAGAGAATCGTGATGCAGAAACTCTAAACTTATTCTAAAAGAAGAAAAGCATTTGCTTTTTCCTACAGTAGCTACCTAAATTTTTTGAACCGCCTAGCTCTGCTATTATATGTGCATATGGAACTATGTTTGGAAATTCCACAAATTATATGGACAAAATCCTTTTATTTACTTTGGACAACAGAGATAAGATCATACTGGCATACCTTATTTATGAAAGAGGATAACTGAATAACTTTTCTCTCCTTTGCATCAATAATTACATGTTAAATAAAAACTTTTCAATGTAAAGCTTGTTTACATGCAAAGTAAAGCATGGTAAGTCTATATTTAAAATAAATCACCAAAATGTATTCCTTAATTTTTAATCACCAGAAATTTATTCTGAAAAAAGTTCTGGACATTTAAATAAAGGATTAAAATCATTCCCATGTCCTCCCAGTGTATTTTGGGAAAAATCAAAAAAAATTTAAATAATCTTATGAACATGTTTGTACAGCTATCTTTATCTAATATGAACCAAAAAGAGAAACAGAATGAACTATGCCAGGAAGAATATATAAAGGATATTTTAGTTCTAACACCCTCCTGACTCCCCCACCCTTATTCCTTTGTACAGCCCAAATAATCTTTTGTAATTCACTGTCTCCGCCCACCCTCTCAGTCATCTATTTCATGCCACTCCTAGTTACTATCACCCTAGGAAGAAGTCTAACATGCAAATTCAGAGTGCCGTGGATAAATGGCAAAAAAATGTCTAGAAAATTGGTCTGTTCGCCTTTATTTTTGTTGAAAAATACTCCATCACTCCCAACTGATGAAAACAGGAAGCTCTATTCATAAATACAAAATTCATTGCCTATGATATATAATCATTCTAATAAGAAAATGAGTTCTATACATACATGTCCAAGGGGCCAAAAGAGGAGATAGTTTCCCAAACATGTTTTCAATTTTCTTCTGAATCAGAATTAGCAAATCGAGACGACTAACATACTCTGCATTATTCCTTACTACACACAGCATTTTGTAATTTATTTCAAAGCTTCCATTATAAACAAAAAAATACAGTGTCTGTTAACCCACTCGTTTCTGAGCTCATAAAATCTAATATTAAACAATCTAAGGTACAACGTAAGTATTTTACTTTATATAGGTATAAAATTTGCAACAAAAGTTCAGTTAATGACTAAACAGATTAAAGAATTATTCTAAATGAATTCCTTCAATCATAAAATTCCAATCATAAAGAAAACTAAGATTCTTCCCACCATTTTATATTCTTGTCACTCATTAAGATCTCTTAACTAGTCATAAGATAAAGAGATCTTCAAACTAGTCATAATACAAATGATACTAATTACATTTAATCTTTATTGTAAAAGCCACCATCTAATATTGAAAATAAACTAGACAGACATGATTTAATATTTGTAAAGGAATCCCCAGACTAACACTTTCATGACAGCCAATTACAGTCAAGCCCAGCAAGCAGTTTGCAACCAGACCTTAAGAAAGGTAAACTTTTTTACAATGAGTTACAGATTCACAAGTTTAAGAAGACAAGAAAAAGGAAAACAGAAGGAATCCAGCTACCCTAGCAAATATGAAGCAGACCCCAGAATGTGATACAATCCAAAGATGTAAATTGCTGTAAATCATCACTGTTGTTCAGAATTTCACACAGTCTCTTGAGCCAATTTTGCTCACTTTTCTACAGACATAATAATGAACTAAAAGGAGGAAGGAAAAAAAGAGAGAGAAAAAAGAAAAGTGGGGGAAAGGTGGGGAGGCGGTAAAAAGGAAAGCCCTTAACTGCTGAGTTCTGCTCTACAAATGCTTAACCTTACAGGAGTTTGGGCTCCTTCAACATTTGTACTCTATCCAAATCCTCATGAGTCACAAAAATTAAAAAGCTATATCCTTCTGGATGCCAGGAAAGGCCTTACCACAAGCCTTTTGTCAGGGAGGAGGAGGGAGAGAGAGACAAGGAGAGAGAGAGAGAGGGAGAAGGGAGAAGAGAGGACAGAGAGAAGAAAGAGAAGGGAGAGAGAGAGAAGGAAAGAGAAAGAGAGAAGGAGGGAAGGAGGAAGAGGGAGGGAGAGACAGAAAGAGGTAGAGGGGGGAAGAGAGAAAGAGAGAGAGAGAGCAAAGGGGAAAGCCACAGTGGTAGGCAGTCCCACTTTACTTTGAGTACTGTGAGGTCACAAACCACATGATTCTGTCTCTCCAGTAATAGTGCTTGCAAAAAAAAGGAGTTTTAAAGCTTTTGCTTTTTTGGATTGTGTGAATGCTTCATTCGCCTCACAAACAACCACAGAACCACAAGTGCGGTGCAAACTTTCTCCAGGAGGACAGCAAGAAGTCTCTGGTTTTTAAATGGTTAATCTCCGCAGGTCACTACCAGCCACCGAGACCAACAGAGTCAGTGAGTGCTCTCTAACCACAGTCTATGCAGTAATAGTAGGTCCTTCAAATATTTGCTCATTCTTTTTGTTTTGTTTCCTTGCTTTTCACATGTAACCAGCTACATAATTTCTTGACAGAAAAAAATAAATATAAAGTCTATGTACTCCAGGCATACTGTAAAACTAAAACAACGTTTGGGTATGGTTTGTATTTTCAGTTTAAGGCTGCAAGGAATATTTACAACAGAGGGTACAAGTTCTATCTGGAAAAAAAAGGAGGGACTATGGCATCAAACAGCCTCTTCAGCACAGTGACACCATGTCAGCAAAACTTCTTTTGGGGTAAGTCTTATCATATTTTAAAATCTTATAAGATATGAACCTGTTAAGCATAAAAGTATGATTCTTAGGTAAAGTGCTAGCTTTTGCACATATTAAAGATCATAATGATAATGCTATCTTATTGCATTAAAAATGGGAAAATGAAATTGCTGTAAATATTTCCATTTGGCATCAGTAACTAACTCTTGGAGTAATGGCTTGAAATAGACAAAATTAAATGATGTCACATTAATCAAAATGTTTTCCAGAGTAATAGAAATGAGGATGTTAAAACAGTGAAAGTTTTAACATTCTCATTAACCCTTACTAGAATAAAATTAGATGTTAAATTAATCAAAGTATTGTAAAATATTGACTCGGCAGTTCCCAATATTTGAGCAAACTTCAAAAAGGAAGCAATTTTACAAAATAACAGACCACAGAATTATCGCAACATTATGGTCTACCATGTACGATGCAGAAATAAACCTGGAGGAAAGTTAACATTTTAACCAGCTCAACTAAAATCTATTTATAATCCTAAACTACATCTTAAGATATCCACATAAGTTTCTCAACTTTATATAATTGAAGCACATACTCAATGGGAATAAAATTATTCTAACTATATCACAGCCATTTTTAAAAGATCTTTCTTTCACATTGCCCAGGATATTTAAAAGTTTAAATGTCTTAAAACTTACATGCAACTGTACTTTTCTAAGTAACTTTAATTTTGCATCTACATACTGTTACCCCTATGTAAAACTTACTATAAACATACTGCAAACATTAAAACATCAAAGATTCTTTTACTCACATTCTTGGACCTACCAAAATGAACAAAGTTTTTAGTCTCATGAAAAATAAAGCTCCGTAAGGATACCCCACATGATTTAAAGGAGTCATACCTATTAAATTATACTGGACTTTAAAACAAAACAGCCATAATATAGCCCATTAATGTTTAATTTCAAGTTAGTGTTGATACAGATATGAAAATGACTTCAATATTCATCAGCTGGCATAGCATTATAGTAAAATAAGCTAAACACTTACAAGATTCTCTTTATGATGTTCAACATGTTCCAACTACAGAGCAGTTTTTTTAATGTTTTATCCTTTAAAACAATCCTTTTGCTCTATGTATATCTACATTACTTTGCTTTGTAATTTTCGACTAATGATTGGAGTTTCCTTTACTCCTCCTACTTCACACATTTTAACTGGCTGCTACTAGAGGATCAGTCTTAGTTTAGGTCAAAGAGAAATAATTAAACCTGAAATGGGGGAAGGGCTCTCTTAAAGGGTAAGGAAATGTACCTCATATTTTACAAAAAAAAAAATGTAAAATTGCTGTAATGACTCCCTCAACAGCTGTAAGTGACCCTCTCACAGTTATAATACATACAATATAATAATCACAGATTATTAAAAATTTTAATGGTGGTTATTAAACATTACTCACAATTTCTGCATTTAGGAAGCAGAAAAATAACTACAATTACATTGCATTATAGCCCATTCTGTAATTATAGCTCATACAAGGGAACTTTTGCTATTACTACTCAAGAGATAAGAAAAAAATGGTTAAAACAATTGTTATATGGGAGAATTTGTTGAAACAGGCATATAAAGCAGTTAAGGAAGACTTCAGCATTGGAAGTAAAGCTGTCACAAAGAATATGTTGAAATGATCCTCATTCTATCCTACGAGGGTTTTATATTTCTGTGACATTTTTAATAACTATTCTACATTAAAATTTCCAAAACCTGACCAAGTTTCAAAGTAGGACACAAACTAAACAAAGATCTTCTTCTGTTGCTTTTGTTTTCTTTAACACTATAACTAATTCTTCCTCATCTGAAAAATGAATTTCACCCTTCCTCCCCACCCCCAACACCCCGCCAAAGAGTATCTTAGAGCCTGCATGGAGAACTTAACATGAAACCACTACACCAGACTAATTATAGGTGAGTAGTGGACATTCGGAATAGGTTATCATCACATTGCACACATTTCCCTATTCCATAATCAATGTGACAACCTAAAATCTCACTTCAGCCTTCAAATTCTTACATAATGATCATCATACCACCTAATGAAATGTTATAAGTATACACCCCAATGTTGTGAAATTGTTAAAAAGTTAGTTTAAGTGAGAGACAACACACACACTGACTGATTATCTTACCTCAACTATAATGAGTGAAAAGTGTATGTGTCTGTGTGGGAGAAATACAGACAGGCAGAGAAAGGGAGGGAGTCTCAGTGTCCTTGATCTCTCAGCATACTTTAATCAAGAATTTTCAATCTGTGCTACTCAAAATCTGTCCATTATTTATTATAAGTAAACCCTGTTGAAAACAGTAGATTGACTCATCTAGTATCTTACAATTAAGGACTTATCTATGAAAATATGAGCTGACTGATTACATTTCTACATAAAGTCTTTGTAAATGACCAAAGTAACTGATTAAACGGGATGTGCTAACAGTGATTTCCAAAACAATAGTTGTGGTCTGTAGCAATAATAATAATTTTATAGTTTCAAGATTTAGTAGTGGCAAAGCTTTACAACCTGCTTTTAAAACAATAGCTAAATTCTATAACCCAAGAAGAATTAAAAAGTCAAGAACAGAAGATAGAAAAAAACTAAAAATGTCAATGCAACTCTCAAACTCATTATTATTTGACATTATAAGAATTCTATTTACGTGAAACACTGTTACAGATTCCACCCTTAAATTTTCAAAATATTTTGAAATGTAAGTGACTGGAAAGAAATTATAGAAATTGATCTTGTTAGTCTGTGTGAACTTCCTTATAGTCTCCAAATCACAAGAAAGGCATGAAATATACGATTTCATTATATTTTAGTTCTTTTAATAGGACAAAAAAAAATTAGTCTATTCAATTACACCCTTCAAGCTAATCACTGATAGTCAACTTGTTTAAATCAGTCATGTTAAAGTTAAATTCAGTAAGATATAAATGTTCCAGGTTATTAAAAGAACACTGAAATATCTGATGGTTAAATAAACTGAGGGGGGTGGGGGCAGCTAACTCATTGAAGGCACTAAGATTTTATCAAACACACAGAATTAATCTTTATTGAATAGAACCATTCACAAATCAAATCTCACTGTACTTCAATATTTTCAAGCAGCACTAATCAATTACAAACCTTTTCTAGTGCTTTAAAATTCATGTGCTTTCAATTTTACACACTGGTGGTCCTGAAGTACTATATTGGGGCTAAGTTAAGACATTCTGTATCACAACTTTTTTCAACAAATATTCATCTAGAGGACTTTTTTTTTCCCTCTCAAGTGCTACTCACATGAAAACTGTGGTAATATTTTTATACTGTACTTCTTTGTTAAAGCAAAAGGTTAGGGGTTACCTAAATACCTCAACTGTAAATATATAAAAAGGAAAAGGTAAGTATTCATATAAAAAATCCAATGGGACTGGATTATTTATTTTTGCATTTCCTATGATTAATGATGCACTCATGCATACTTGAAAACTGATGGCAAAACAGGGTAACATCTCAAATTCCTCTCCAAAGCATATAAATACCAACCGTCCAAGCTGTTCTAAACACTTGTTCCAAGATACTAAGATATGACAATTCTAAGCCAATAGTAAATTTACACAAAAGCTCAGCATAGGTACTAAGACTGCAAATGTTATTAACCAAAAAGTCTTTAGAGATAATTTCAAAGTGTCTCTTTAAAAATATTACACATGTGGCCAGACACCATCAATTCAATGCGAAAAAAAATCCTTCTTGCAGTAACTAAATCTGTAATTGTGACAATGAATAACTATTTTTTCTAGTCATTAACCAACCCAGACTTATTAGTAAACAAGCACTAGCAAACTCAATCCTAATTTAGGCAGAGAATTCTCAATAGGTTACCTTAATGCATTATTTTTTTTCTCCTATACCAATGGATTCTATGTAACTTCTACTCAAGATTTTTAGAAAATAGCAAAAATATAATTGTCACTATACTTCTCTATTAAAGGTAATAAACTCCAATACTTGATATTTTCTAAATAATAAAAAACTGTCTTAAGTATGTGGAAAATCTTCATCAAATCTGAAATGTTTAATATTTGAAAACAAATCTTTAGTAAAAGAAGTCTCACAAAGTGGTATTATACACCTTAACATAATCTCTTGTCATTTCAAAAGGATTATGGCATTTACTGGATGTGTTTTGATTAATGTGTTACAATTCAAAAAAATGAGGAAACTCTATACCTTATTCAAAGGGAGTTTCCTTACAATTTTAACCACAGTTAACCACAAGCTCTTGTCCATTCAACAGAAAATACACATAAAATAGGCCATACATTCCCATATAACTTTTAAAGACATATAGCAACTGAGATTAAATGTTCCTTTACTATACTGCATACAATATCTTCATCTGATGGAGAATTCTTAGGAATTCCCTCCACCTTATAGTAGTATTAAGGACATAGGATTCCAAGTTTAGAACACTGTTACATGATATAACACCCTATAAAACATTTTAGGATCTTGTTGTTATTTTTGAATAGGAAGTTAATTCTAAAGCCTGTTTTTTCATAAACATGTTTTCTTCCACTAATAAAACCATACAACTTAACATACTGTATTATCTCCAAATAAGATGAGCTATGGAATTAAAAGATACCTTTAAAGGCTGGTGGCTACACAAATATTTAATAGTTGCAGTAAAAAAAAAAAAAAAGTCTTATTCAGGCATTTCCTAAAAATATTCTTTATAGTTATTTATACTCAAAAATCTAATATACTGGAGATGGGGTGAAATTCAGTGATAGAGCACTGACCTCGCATGCTAGGTTCAACTCCTAGCACCACAAAAATAAAAAGAAAAGTAATAATAATAAAACAATGTATGTATAAGAACCAAAAATCACACCAAGTATGATCATAGCTTAAAATAAAACATGATAAACACTGACTACTCTTGATTAAATGTTTTTCATCTTTTAAATCTATTCCCCACAAGAAAAGGAAGTCATCTGTATACATATTATAAAGTGAATATAATTCTCAGTAACATTTAAGATAGTTAAAAATTATTATATTGATGTTAGAAAATTCACCAAATTGATATTATTCTCAAATTGTATTTAAGGTTATTTTGACAACTAGTTTAAAGACTTTGTGGTCTCCACTATTTCTAGTGCCATTTAGTGACATTTCAAACAAAGTACATGTAAATACCCTATGGAACACAAATAATT
>VMDO01029630.1:0-22395 GCA_007922755.1 Pedetes capensis | reverse complement strand
TTAAACCTATTTTTGAGGTGGTCTCTGAACTCAGGTGGGATATACTCAAGGTCATACTGTGGCTCTCGTATACTTGTTCTAATTTTCTTCAGCTTCAGTTTGAACTTGCATATGAGAAGTTGATGGTCTGATCCACAGTCAGCACCTGGTCTTGTTTTGACATTTTGTATAGAGCTTTTCCATCGTCTCTTTCCACATATGTAGTCAATTTGATTCCTGTATGTTCCATCTGGTGAAGTCCATGTATATAGTCTCTATTTATGTTGTTGAAAAAATGTATTTGTAATGAAAAGGTCATTGGTCTGACAAAATTCTATCATGCAATCTCCAGCTTTGTTTCTGTCACCAAGACCATATTTTCCAACTACTGAGCCTTCTTCTTTGTTTCTAACCTTTGCATTCCAGTCACCAGTGATTATCAGTATGTCTTGATTGCATGTTTGATCTATTTCAGATTGCAGCAGCTGATAGAAGTCTTCCCTTTCTTCATTTGTGGCCTTAGTGTTGGGTGCATAAATTTGAATAATAGTCATATTAACTGGCCTTCCTTGTAGGCATATGGATATTATTCTATCACTGACAACATTGTATTTCATGACAGATCTTGAAATGTCTTTTTTGATGATGAATGCAACACCATTTCTCTTTAGTTTATCATTCCCAGCATAGTAGACCATATGATTATCTGACTCAAAATGGCTTATGCCGATCCATTTTAGCTCACTGATACCTAGAATGTCAATGTTTATGGGCTCCATTTCTCTTTTAATGATTTCTAATTTTCTTAGATTCATAGTACGTACATTCCATGTTCCAATTATTAATGGATGTTTACAGTTGTATCTCCTCATTTTGAGTCATGCCACATCAGCAAATGGAGGTCCCTGGGGCTTTACTCCATTTCCGTTATCACAGTAGACTCTACTTTGAAGAGGCAACTCTTCCCTATTAGTCTTTTGAGTGCCTTCCAACTTGGGGGCTAATTTTCCGGCACTCTATCTGACAGTGTATATTTGCTGTTCATAGGGTTTTCAGTGGCTAGTTGTTTCGGGAGTGGTTCGCCAGTGCCTCCTCCCTAGTCTGTCTTAGTCTGGAAGCTCAGCTGAAAACCTGTCCACCATGGGTAACCTTGCTCATATCTGAGGTACCAGTGGCATAGCTTTCAGCCTCATCACAACACACAAGCCCCCACAGTGTGGCAAACTGACAGATGTGTGAGGGACAGTATTTTTAGTGCACTTGTATTTTGACCGAGTCCTGTCATGTGGATCAAGTGTGGAATTTTCCACTTGTGTTATCATATCTATTTTCAGAAAGCTTCAGATTTAGAGCATTTCATATTGGGAGCAAATGCTCCACCTATGTATTGTCTGTGTTTCCAGGGCTTAGACAGGTTTCGCCTAACATAAACATACCTTTAGTCTCCAAGATTTTCTTGCAAGATTTTAATTATTTGGTAGATAATTATATTCAAATCTATCTGGAATTTGTTTAGTAATGGCATAAGGTGGAAGTCTAGTTTGATTTTATTCCAGATAAATAGCTAGTTGGGTTAGCATCAATTACTCTTTTGTTGTTTATTATTGTTAGGTGCCTTGGAATCAGTGTCTGACTCATAGTGATCCTGCATACAACAGACAAAACACTGTTGTCAGTGCTTCTCTGCTATTCATAGGGTTTTCAATGGCTGTTTGCTTTTGGTGAGTGGGTTGCCAGGTCATTCTCCCAAGCTTATAGCACCTGGTGTTCCCAAGCAGTTTCCCTTCCAAGTATTAACCATGTCGGACCCTGCTTAGGTTCTAAGATTTGATGGGATCAGGTGCCACAGTGATATGGCTGCAGGCCTAATTATTATGTAAGCTGTCTTTTTTCTACTTAATTAAAATGTCAACCAATTTGCATATTAAATTCTCATAGATATGGGGGGGATATTTTTCTGTCTTTATTGTGAGTGTTCAGGATTATTTATAATCTAAAATATTTGTTAGGGTATTTTGACTTTATGACATATTTTGTTATCTGATAGGACAAGTCTCCATTTTTTTAAATTTTATACTTTTATTGGAAATACATATTTTTCCATGTAAACTCAGAATTATTTTATCCATTGGAATTGTGCTAATTTGTATATTGGAAAGACTGACTTTTTTTTTTTTTTTTTCAATTCTGAGGGTTGAACCTAGGGCTTTGCACTTGAATGCTTTGCAAGTGCTCTTCCACTGAGCTGCCCCTCGAGCCCATTTTTTTCCTTTTTGAGACAGGGTGTTGCTAAATTATGCAGACTGCCTCTGGTCTTAAACTTGTGATCCTCCTGCCTTTGCCTCTCGAGTTGCTGGGGCTACAGGCCTGCACCAACACGCCCTGCTCAAGATTGACATTTTTATAGTACATTTTATTATTTGTTCAGCTCTTATTCTAAATTTTCTCAGATTTTTGTTTTAAATTTTTCAATAATAATTTTTGGCCATCAATACAATTTTGTAGTTTTTGTCATATTAATTCTATGCCGCAATAATTTTATTTTCAATTATTTTATAGTTTTGATCACCATCGTAGCAACCTTTTTCCATTTTGTACTTATTGCTACAATGAAGCTAATCATTTAAAATTATTTAACTAGTATCCAGTTATAGTACCAAAACCTCTCATTAATTCCAGTACAATTCTTTTTCCTCACTAGAATCTCTTGGTGTTTCTAGGAATATACCATATCATCTGCAAAAAGAGTTTTTAATATCTTCTCTTTGAACATTATATATGCTAATTCTTCTCTCTTAATTTATTTGCCAAGAAGTCGTAGGAAAATATTGGACGAATGACATAGGAACAGAAAAGGGAGGCCAGGAACATTGGTTACTCTAAATTATGGATATTACTTATTATTGTTGTTGTTAGGTGCCATCGAGTCATGTCCTACTCATAGTGACCCTTATAGGGTTTTCAATGGCTGATTGTTTTGGGATTGCCTTGGGAGTGGGTTGCCACGTCCTTCTCCCAGTTTTGTGGTGTTAGGAATCGAACTCAGGACCTCAGAGACTGCAGAGTGGTATTCTACCAACTGAGCTAAATCCCAGCCCCATGGATATTGCTACCATTAGTTAAATTAATTTTATATTATACTAAATAATTAAATGGGAGTTAACCAGGTGGTAGTTTTGATAATTGGGAGAAGGACCCAGCAATCCACTCCCAAGAATGAATCTGCCATTGAAAACCCTATGAATAGCAGAAAAGCACTGACAATAGTGTTTCACCTGCTGTATGTAGGATTGCTATGAGTCGGACACTGACTCAATGGCACCTAACAACAACAGTTTAGATAAATTGTTTTGTGTAGATTAAATACTACAAAGGTTAAAAATTAGAACTCAGAAAATTAATTTTGCCCTGTGCAAAACTGTTAAAAACCTAAATTAGCATAAAAAGATTACAGTGTGATTATTTGCTATACCTAAGAAATTATCAGCTGCACAATTACAATTAGGATGATTGACTTCAAATAGAAAACACTTATGATTTTGCTAAATTATTATTTAAAATAATTTAGTTCATGTGTCACTCTTAAGTCCATTTCTGTTAATTAAAATGAGATACTTTGTTATGCTATAATTATATTTAAAAGATGGTCATTAATTAGAAAAAAACAGAATTTTCTGAAATATTGTAGGAAAAACATGAAATAAAGAACAGTGACTAGGAGTTGGAAGATGCAAGTTTTAATTCTTCTGTGCTTCTTACTAGTTTGCAGATTTTTAGACAGTTGTTTAATGTCACTGAATTTTAGTTTTGTCAGTGAAAGACAGTTATAATACTGTCTGACCTGCTTATCTTACAAAATGATTGTGAAGTTCAAATTAGATGAGATGACATATATAAAAGTACTTAGAGTATAAAGTGCAATGCAAATGTATGGTGACATTATTAAATACATAGATCTCTGTTTTTATTGTCTTCTTTTTATTGATTTGGTTGAGAAGACATTTAGATGAGAAAAAGAGAAGCTTAATCATGCAAGCCTGCAGCTGTAGCCCTGTGGCATCCAGTCCCGTCAGATCTCAGAAGCTAAGCAGGGTGGGCCTGGTTAGTACTTGGATGGGAGACCGCCTGGGAATACCAGGTGCTGTAGGCTTGGGAGATGGACCCAGCAACCCACTTCCAAAAATCAATCTCCCATTGAAAACCCTAAGAATAGCAGAGAAGCACTGACAACAGTGTTTCACCTGTTGTACGTAGGGTTGCTATGAGTCGGTTACCGACTTGAAGGCACCTAACAGCAACAACAATCATGCAAAGAAATGTTTAGTTAACAGAGCTAATCAACACCAACATTTTCTAACCAAGGAATTTCCATTTGCATTAAGATTACCTTTTAAATAGGAAGTGTTGAGTGGTTGATAGAAAAGGTAATAAGCAAGAGTGTTAGGAGTTGGTGTATGGAAAGGAGAATGGGAAATGATTATATGGGTGACATTGATTGGAACCTTATTTAGAATATCCCATGGATTTCTTTGAACATAGATAGGTTTTGTATTTCCTCTAGGCTTTGGTTTTAATATAAATGAAGCCTTGGCACCAACTGTTTTTGTTTGAAGTACACTGTTATTTCTAATTCAACAGATGGGAAATATTGGTAGTTTTAGTCAATTAGTTCTTTTTCTAAGATAACTTTAGCATTTTAACTTTTGTTTACATGTTTGATAACAGGTGGTATTTATGAAGATTCATGTGTTAGTCATGGTCCAATGAGTTTGGGAGAGTTAGAATTACAGCCAAATTCTAACCTTGTTCTTCCCACGCTTCTGACAACACAAGAAAATGAAGTTAATTTACCTGAAGCAGCTGAAGATGTTTCTCAGGTACCAAATTAACACCACTTTTACTTTACTTACAGTGAAAATTGTAACAATATTTTCTTTGCATGGTACACTATCACAAACATAGTCTTTGTAGTCAGTCTCAAATCATACCTTTTTATTTGATAACTTAAGCCTTGATATAAAGCTTAGCTTGGGCAGTGTCTAGTGGTGCCCTCGAACACATTACTTAGCCTCTTATATGCCTTATTATTGTTGTTAAAGCCAACATTTCCTCATCTTTGAGTTGAAGATTAAAAATAGTGTATGTAAAATGTCTGATGCCTAGTTAGGTAGCAATTATCGTCTACATCTCTGTATCTCCATGCAATACCTAATTCAGTAATTTGTACATAGTAGGTACTCAATAAATGTTCATTGCATTAAAATTTGTTAAATATATTCTGATAAAATATGTTCCTTAAAAACATAAGAAATTTAATAATGAGTGAAGCCAATGGCCTATGAAACTTTGTGTACTAAAAAAAAAGGTAATTGTTCTCCAATACATTAATCTAAAAAGTGCAGTTTTATGTATTGATGATTCATTTCTCTTTGTGGATTAATTTATTCAGTACATATTTATTGCATGGTATTGTGCAGCATTACATAGTGTCAAGAAGGAAAATTAAAAATATATAAGATAAAGGGTATTTATGGAGCACATTATGTAGGATTCAGTATTGCTAAATTGTGACCACACAAAGCTCAGGAAAATCTAATTAATAATTAGTAAATATCTGTTAATAGCTTCTATATAAAAGGAAGTTTTTGTGACCATACGTTAGGCAAGAATTTCCTGGATGTGATACCAAAAGTGCTATCCATGAAAAAGAGAATTAAATTAGTCTTATCAAAAATGAGAACTTCTGTTCCTCAAAACATAACATTAAGAGATGATAAAGGCAACCCGCAGACCGAGAGAAAGGATTTGCTAATCAATCGTCTGATAAAAGACTTGTATCCATAGGATATAAGGAATTCCGAGAACTGAATATTAAGAAAACAAACAGTGCAATTAAAAATGGGACAAAAGGTTTAGATATATACTTCCTCTAAAGAAGATTTATGAATGGCAAATAAGCACATAAAAAGATGCTCAACATTGTTAGTCATTAGGAAAATGAAATTAAGAACACAAAGAGATACCACTATACACTTATTAGAAACCTAGAATTCAAAAGACTGTCACTCCAAGTGTTGGCAAGAATGTGGAGCCACTGAATTCTCATAAATTGCTGGTTGGGAATGTCAAATAATCCAACCACTTTGGAAAATAGCTTGGCAGTTTCTTAAAATGTAAAACATACACCTAACACATGACCCATGCATTGTACTCCTAGTTTCCCAAGACAATCTAAAACCTGTCTATGCAAAGTCTTGTACATGCTTATTCATAGCAACTTTATAGTAGCCAAAAATTGGAAACAATACATATGTCCATCAAATGAACACATTTTATTACTTTCTATATACTGGAATACTACCCAACAATAAAATTACATGAACTCTTAATGCATATAATAACTTGCTTGATTTTTACAAAAATTATGTTTAAGCTACAACCCCTTCTCTCAAAAATGCATCCTCTATGATTCCATTTAAATACAGTCTTGGAAGACGCAAATTAATCTGTAGTAACAGAAACATTTCAGTTCTTGGCTGGGGATGATAGGAGATGAGGTATAAAGGGCAGAAAGAAGTGCATACAAAGCAGCATAAGAAAACTTGAGATTGATGAATGTATTTATTATATTATCTTGGTGATAATGGTTTCATGGGTATGTACATATGTGAGAACTTCACAAATTGTTCATTTTAAATATGGTTTATGGAGTTCATTGTTCATCATTTATACCTTAAGAAAGCAGACTTTGATTGCCCTAACTTTATTTGGTGGCCTGTTTTAAGATAAAACTATGAAGTGTTGCCTGAAGAGTAATCCTCAAAAAATTCCTTTGTTACATTTCTTTAGCTAAGATTTGTTAATTCCTTCAGTATGGTTTGCAATAATAATAGAACACATTTGTAGTGTTTGCTTTGTTGGATACTGTCCTACATTCTTTATATATTTTAAAATGATTAATCCTTATAACAGCCCAGTGAGGTAGTTATTATTGTTAACATCATTTTATGAATGAGGAAATTGAAGTATTGAAAAGTAAAGCAACTTCAAGGCTAGAGTTAGAAAGTAGCTTCGTCAGATTTGAACACAGCAGTTTAACTCCATAACAAATACCTGTTATTCCTTGTGGTAAAGGCAGGGAAGAAATAGGGAGGTTCTAAGTCTCAACAGTCAGAGCCAGAAATAGCTGTATAGGTAGAGTGTCTTATTCTGAAATGCTTTGGGCCAGAAGTGTTTTAGATTTCAAATTTTTCTGGATTTTGGAACATATGCATATACATAATGAGATATCTTGGGGATGGGATCCAAATCTGAATACAGAATTCACTTATGTTCCAGATACTTTTGACGCACATAGCTTAAGGGTAATTTTATACATTATTTTTAGTGTTACCATGATTTGACTGCAACCTGTCACATGAACTCAGGTTAGAATTTTCCACTCGAGACATCTATATCAGCACTCAAAAAGTTTGGGATTTTAATTTTATACATTGTTGTTGTCATCGTCATTGTTAGGTGCCATAGAGTTGGTGTCTGACTCATAGCGACCCTACATACAACCGGAGAAACACTATTGTCAGTGCTTCTCTGCTATTCATAGGGTTTTCAATGGCGGATTGATTTTTGGGAGTGGGTTGTAGGGTCCGTCTCCCAAGCCTACAGCACCTGGTGTTCCCAGGTGGTCTCCCATCCAAGTACTAACCAGGCCCAACCCTGCTCAGTTTCTGAGATCTGACGGGATCGGATGCCACAGTGCTGTGGCTGCAGGCTACATTGGTTTTAGTGTTGCCATATTTTGGCTGCATCCTGTCATGTGAACTCAGGTATAGAATTTTCCACTTGAGGCAGAGGCAGTGCTCAAAAAGTTTGGGGTTTTGGAGCATTTCAGATTTTTTGGATCAGAATTTTTGAATTAGGGCCCGCTGCGGTGGTGTATGCCCATAATCCCAGCAGCTCTGGAGGCGGAAGCAGGAGGATCACAAGTTCGAGACCAGATGCAGTTAGAGTAACTTAGTGAGACCCTGTCTCAAAAAACAAAAAGTAAAAAAAATGGGCGGGGGGTGCAGGTCAGTGGTCCAGCATTTACAAAGCATGCAAGCACAAGGCCCTGGGTTCAACCCTGAGTACTGGGGGGGGGGGGGGAGAGCTTTTGGATTAGAGATGCTTAGTTTGTAATACTTATCTTAGAAATGTTGTTAGGTGCTGTCAAGTCATGTCTGACTCATAGCGACCCTGTGTACAACAGAATAAAACACTCCTTTACACTGTGCCATGCTTGGCACTATATCAGTGCTTCTCTACTATTCGTAGAGTTTTTAACAGCTGATTGGGGATTACTTTGGGGGTGGTTTACCCTGTCCCTCTCCTGCTTTTTGCAGTGCTGGGGATTGAATGCAGGGCCTCAGAGAAGCATAGAGCAGCACTCTACCAATTGAGCTCAACCCCAATCCCCTGTCTTAGAAATACACATGAAAATAATTGTTGTTGTTGTTAGGTGCTGTCAAGTAGGTATCCGACTCATAGTGACCCTCATAGGGTTTTTCAATGGCTGACTGTTGCGGGATTGCCTTGGGAGTGGATTGCCAGGTCCTTCTCCCATTTTTGCGGTGCTGGGAATTAAATTTGGGACCTCAGAGACTGCAGCACAGCGCTCTACCAACTGAGCTAAATCCCAGCCCATGAAAATAATATTTCCCTCAAAACAGAAACCTACGTGACTGATGACTAAACTGGAAAGACCAGCAGTAAGGCTAGTTGTTGTTACTGCTATTCAAAGCTACTCATTTTTACCTCTAAAGGAGGAAGTTCCTGCCAGAGGTGGAGTGCTTACATCTGAATCCATGAAGACAAGCATCTCAGATTCTCTGGCTATATTTATTGATAAGGGTCCAGAACTATCTTTTTAAGCTCCTGCTGAAGTATATATCTGATAACTGTTTTTCAAGGCTCATTCATAATTAAGCTGCTAAAACAGGAAAGGAAAGAAAGAACATGGCTAAAGTGATCACAGTTTATGATGTGTGAATATGAAAAACTTGTAAATTTCAGATGTGATTAGGTGAAGAGAGGTGATGGAGCTTATAGTGAAGCATCTGTTTCTTGAATGGCAAATGGAGGATAGCAATGTCTCCTCACACTTGTGAGAATTAAATTATGTTATTATACATAAAAGCTCTTTGAAAATTATAGCACATTATGTAAATTCACATTTTATGCAAAGTGGTTATATGGAAGAGCTTACAGCTGAATTAAATTCTTATCCTGTCTAACATCATCATATGTAAAAATCCAGACTAATTTGATTTATAAGTAGCTCTGAATTCTCTAATAAAAGCTGAAGGAAATTAAATATTTGAAATCTGTGCACATTATCAGAATCTTTTTTTAAAGTTTTTTTTGGTGATCCTTTTTAAAAATTATGTCCTTTATCATCCATGCATTGGTAGAAGTGCTAATGAATAACCAAATGGCAAAAAGGCAATTGGAAAGCAAACCATGTTATTAGAAGTTTATGTAATAAACACTTAAATAATTTAACTACTCAATTTTTTCACTTAAAAAATAATATTATGTCTTAATGTCTTAAAATTTTTAGTACCAACAACAGCAAGACCAAGATGTTAAGCGAGTGGAACACAAGCCAGAACAAAGTTGTTTAATACGTGTAAGAAATAAATCTGATATTTCACTTTCACAACAACAAGGTAAGACTTGTTTTCATAACAGGTAATAATATTTTATTTAATGTATTTAATATTTATTCAGTACTTACTAAATATTATTTAATACTCAATTGATCTATTAAATATTTGATTTTCTTTATTAAATAAAAATTGATAATTGTCCTGATATTGAATAAATACACAATGAGGACACTTTTATATGCATCTCACTCTTGTCTCTAGGGTTTGATTTTTTCTCATTTAGTCCATTTGAATAAAGAGACTTATATTTGCCTATACATTTGTTAGTTCTTTCTACCAATAACACAGTTGGTAATTAATTTTTAAAACTCTTAGCTGGTGTTCTTTTTTTTTTTTTTTTTTTTTACTGGGGGTTTGAACCAAACACCTGTGTACTCAGCAAGTTCTCTACCACTGAGCTGTATCCCCAAGCCCTTTCTTATTTTTTATTTTGAGACAAGGTCTTGCTAAGTTGCACAGGCTACTTTTCACCTGGAACATGTGATCCTCCTGCCCTAGCCTCTCACTAGTACCTGGCATCTAGTGTTTTTCCTTTAATGTTACCTTTTGGTTCTTGTATAATTAAATATTAAGGGTTTTTGTTCGTTCATTTGTTTGTTTTGTTTATATATACATAGATCTGTAGCTATGTCATAGTTGTCTGTCTTAAAGCATGCTATAGGTAAGAATTATGGCTGTTAACATGCTTTGTTAAGGCTACTTATTATTGTGTGATGATGTTGGCCAACAAGTACAACTTAAAAACAAATGATTTTCATACTACATGCTATTATATGAAGTTTTCTGTACTATTGTGTTATCAAAATTATGTAATTATACTATCAGTGATAAAGTTTTTTGATGTTTTTGTGTTTTTACAAGGCTGTTGGCCTTCTACTTTGTATACCTTCTTGTTAGTCATTTATATTTTAAATAACCTAAGTTCTAAAATTTGACAGTAGAAATTAAGATCTCTTTTGTTTACAGACTTTCTGTTCACAATCCTGGAAGAAGTATTAAGAATTGGAGTATTTTGAGTACTAGAGTATTTTTCTTTGGTTTTATACCTGATTTTTATTTAATTTTCAAATAATATTTGAGTGAATGCATGTTATTGAATGCCAGTGTAATTGCAAATGAAACTATGCACCTAAACGAAGTAATGCTCAGGACTATTATTTATATTATGCTGGATGGAGTTTAGGTTTTACTCTTCCAGTTTTTCTTCTTCTGTTTCTCTGTTACTCTAACTTTTCAGAACTTTGCTCTCTTCGGCATTTATTTTTGACCCAACATAGTATATCAGTGTTAAATTATGTTTTAGAAGCCAGTGGGAAAAATACCTATAAAACTCTTCTCATGGGATTTAAAAATTAATCATGATAATATATAGATATGCACAAATAAATGTTCCTATGATAATATCAGGACTGGCTTGATGTCCTCCTGCTGAGTACTATTACCATTCATGGTCAATATAGTTCACTTATTTTCTAAAAATAATTTCTTAAAATTACAGATGAATTTTGTTTTCTTAGGGGATGTTGTATCTGATACAACATTGTTTCTTTCAGCTTATAGGAAAGTATCTTTGGTAAAAATGTAAGGCAAAGTATCCCTCTTTAAGAACGTAACATTGTTTTCCGTTTCACATTTATGTATGTCTGACCACAGGATGGCAAAAAATTTTTGTGACTTATGGCAGTGCCTTTAAGTAATGTCCAGTTGACATTTAAGTCAATAAAAATCATAAGAAAAATAAACCAAAGTATTAGTGGAGGGAATTGTATTTAGAAAAACTTGGTAACAGTTGGATATTATATGCTTACAATTTTTTGCATTTAATTTTACATCTAATACAAAAGATTAGGAGAGCAGACCTGTTTCACACTTGACTAAAAGAAATAAAAGTCCAGTGACCCATAAATAGAGCATTTAAAGTTGATGCCAAGACTTCCAGTCTATAATTGATACATATCTCCATACTGAATAATTCTTGAATGAATATGATTGCTTTGGCAAATACAGTCAGTTAGGACTTTTTCCCTATAAATTTTATGGACTCTTTTTTTTCCCATGATGAAATTCTGAGACATTGCTAAGTGTTTCAGAGACTAGGAGAGTCAGAGTACCAAAATAATATTCTGGGGATCTCAGGACTTTGGATGACCTTGAAGGAATTCAGTACTATCTCTTGTACACAGAGACCTTGAAGATTAGGAAATTCACCATATCACAAGGGAATCAAGACCAAAACCACATCTTTTCTGGCAGATAAACACTTGTGAGGGTGCTTGAACCCTAAATTATGCTTATTTCAGCGGGGAAGTATCATGCATTTCAATCTGAAATGCATAGTAGCTTAATATGTGTAATAAGGGAATCAGTTTCCTGGCAATAGCAGCTCTTTCAATGATTGTCCATTAAAAATTGACAAGATATGGCAGGATGTAGATTTCACCACTGTGTTGCTAAGAAATCTCTAAAATCCTTATTTTTTAAAAATCCCTTATTGCTTTCAGGTTTTAATGTAAAAGAGAGAAATTAAATTGATTATTCTGAAATATTGTATCTTTGGAGTATAAGACCCTGTCCTTTGGTATTGAGTTTGTTGGGTGTATTTTTGACCACATGATACCACTTATCTGATTCTAAGTACTAATTAATATGTCCAATAGTTTTATATTGAAAGTAACTTCTTCAAAAAGTAATTTTCATTTTTATCTTCCCCCCTTTATTGTGCAGGTTAACTTATAGTGCATCTTTTCCTTCATGGGTTATCTTTCTTTAATATAAATGAGAAACTAAGTGGGTTCTTTTCATTTTTCCTCCCAATTCTAGGGGGTTGAATACAGGGCCTGGTACATGCTAGGCAAGTGTTTTACCTTTGAGATATACCCCAGCCCCCTTTTTATTGTTTGATACAGTCTTGCTAAGTTGCGCAAGCTCCTTTAGGCCCAGAATCAAGGTCCTCTTACCTCCACCTTCTGAATTACTGGGATTTACAGATGTGTGTCATGTGAGACTGTTCTAAATCCATTTATATGTAATGACTTTAGGAACAGTTAAGTTCTATAAAGCAATATGCTGGGGTTGGTATTTAGCTCAGTTGGTAGAGCGCTGCTCTGTAGTCTCTGAGGTCCTGGATTCTATTCTGAGCACTGCAAAAATGGGAGAAGGATGTGGCAATCCACTCCTGAGATAATTCCGAAACGCTTAACCGTGGAAAAAACCCTATGAGGATCACTATGAGTCAGACATGACTTGATGGTACCTAACAACAACAACAAAAAAGCAATATGCTAAAATAGTCCATGGGGCAGGTAGCATAGGACTGCTTCACATCTTGGAGATCAAAAAGCAGAGAGTGACCAGAACCATGGGTCCAGGTAAAAACCCACAAAGGCCCGCCCCCTAGTGACCTACTTCTGCAAAGCTAGATCCCACCTCCCACTTTAATAACCTCTTAGGACAATACCACAAGCTAGAGATCAAACACTCAAACACATGACCTTTAGGGGACATTTTAGATTCAACCAGAACATTCTGCTCATGGCTGCCAGAGGTCATGGCTATCTCATAATGCAAAATGCATTCATTCCAACTTTAGGAGTCCTCAAAGTCTTAACAGTCTCGGTCATGTTCAAAAGTCCAAGTGCCGCTGGGAGCAAAAAAACAGGTTACATTCTTCCAACATAAAATGGCATAGAGTGGGCATTCCCATTCCAAAATGGAGGAATGGGGGTGCAAAAAGTAAAGATCAGTTCAAAACAAGACCTATATCCCACAGATCTGGCATCTGGCATCATCTGGGCCTGTGCAGCTCCGCCCCACGGCCCGGCCATTTGCAGCACACATGGCCCTCCTGGGCTGGCTCCACTTGTTGCTGGCAGCTTCTCTCAGCAGACATTTCATAGAACTGGCGTCTCCAACATCCTGGTTCTCCATTGCAGCTTACACTCCACCTGCAAAGCTTCATGCACCAGCCCTTGAGGGGAGCAATGTGACCCTGCTACACATTGAACAATGTGACCCTGCTACACATTGCCTGTCCTCATAGGTTATTTTCTGGAACTTTGGTGGCAGCTTGCATAACCCCATAACTTGTGAATTCTTCATGCCTGCAAAACCAGCACCATGTAGGCAGTGCCAGTGTCTACTGCCAGCTCAAGCAGTGGCTGGGCCCTTTTGGACCATGCCTGCAGTAGCCTCTGTGCCTGGGTAGAGAAATCACTTCCCTGGTGGCCTCTTTTCAGGAGGCATTCTTTTTTCAAATATTATCTCATTTAGGGGCATTCTCTTTTCATATTATCTTCTTAATGAAAGTCTTTTAATTGGGTTTAGCATTTCATACCCAGGAGCTTGGATTGGAGGAATCTGGCTAACTCCTATTCACAGCAACTTTAAACATGCCATGGCTTTTTTTCTTCGTTAAACTGCACAGTTTTCAAATCCTTCTGTTTTCTGGGTTTGTTTGTTTGTTTGTTTCATTATAAACTGATTAAATGCAGCAAGCAACAAGCAACATAAGAGCCTCAACATGATGCTGCCCTTGTCATATTTCTTCTGCCCAGTTAATTAGTCCATTGCTTTTAAATTCAGCCTCGCTCAAATTTTTAGGACAGGGCAGACCATAGACGAGCTCTTTGCCAGAATGTAACATGAATGCCCTCTAGTCTGTGGTCCAATAGAGTCCTCAGTTTTCTCTGAAAGCCTGTGAGCCCTGGCTGCATTTCTATTGGTGGTGGCATTCTGGTCTTTCTTACTCCCATCAGAACCATACCCCCAAGTTCTGCCTACAGCATTCCAGGGCTGCTTTCTCCTACATTGCCAAACTCTTCCAAACTCTTCCTGCAAAGAAGTTTCAGCAGCCTAAGGACCACATGGTCAGATTTCTGCACAGCAACAACCCCAGTCTTTAGTACAAGTTTTCTGTATTAGCTGGTTCATTGCGGTGGCAGAGAAACTGGCAGAAACAAACTTGTGGAAGGAATGACTTATTAGGGGCTCACAGTTTAGAGGATCACAGCCCATAGTGGTGGGAGGGATGGCAGCAGGGCAGGCAGGGCAGGGCCCAGAGCAGAACCTCTCATCTTGGCAATTAGAAAGCAGAGAAGAAGTGAGGCAAGTGGCACATCCTTCTAATCCCAGTGATTACAGAGGCTGAATTATAAGTTCAAGGACAGAGGCCAAAGTCCAAGGGAAGACAGTGCTCCATAAGGAGGTGGGGCACAACCACTGTCTCACATGTGCCAGAGCACAGTCAGGGGAAGAGAGTCAGATCAGTCCTGAGGCACAATCAAGTGGATACGAAGTACTTGGCTAAACTTTTTTAGGGCGCTGCTAAAGGCCAACTGTATAGACCCTTGGTAGTCACAGATACAAGGCAAACTCACAGCCACTGGTAAGCTTCTTCTCAAATATCTCCAGAGAGAGACTGGAGGAGAGCAGGAGACTGGAAAGAGGCTTCTTCACTGGTGTGGGGCTGAAAGAGGAGGATTGCTATCACTGACAAAAAGACAAGACTCTCTATTTACCCATGTCTTATAAGAAAAAATGTCCTAAGCCACTGAGGAAGGGAAACTCCTGCACAAAATTTGCCAAAGGGCTAAGGCAGAATGTGGCTGCCCCTCAGAGGACAAGCCAAGTCTCTGAGAAACCCCAGCATGAAACCAAGCGTACTGGATCTGCCTGGAGCTGATATTGAGCAGGACAACAGGGAACCACTCCTTCCTTATCCCCTACCATGAGGACAACTGAGTAATGAGCAGCAGCAGTAGCCTCTCATAGCTCCTGCCATGGTGCAGGCAGGTGCACAGTGAAAGTCAAAAGCAACAGTGGAACAGGAACATTCAGAAAAACTCTCCAGCATCCTAGAGCGCCACCTAAAAATAAAGTAATACTTGTTAGGTGCTGTCGAGTCGGTATCCGACTCATAGCGACCCTCATAGGGTTTTCAATGGCTGACTATTTTGGGATTGCCTTGGGAGTGGATTGCCAGGTCCTTCTCCCATTTTTGAGGTGCTGGGAATTGAACTCGGGTCCTCAGAGACTACAGCGCAGCACTCTACCCACTGAGCCAAATCCCAGCCCTAAAGTAATACTAGAGGATTTTTAGGTGTAGCAACAACAAAACTCAAAAACAGCTCAATTCATAACTTGATTGACTCAACCCTTTACACTAATAGCCTAGCTAGAGAAGAGGTATTTCCATTTCCAGACGTAAATATTTCTTATCCCAGTCTCTATCACCTTACATGTATTGTCTGGCAGTTAATAAAAATTACAAGATAGAAGTCAAAAAAGCAATAACAATCCATTCTTTATTTTTTTTCTTTTTTTGAGAGGTGGGGTCTCACCATGTTGCCAAGGCTTGCCCTGAGCTCTTGCCAAGCCTCTTGTCTCATTCTCCTGAGTATCATGGATGTGCCACCACACCTCACATGATGCACACTTAGGAGACAAAGCAATCAACAAAACAAGAATCAGAAATAACTCAGATTTTAGAGCTCTCAGACACTGAATTTAAAATGACTATGATTAATGAGTTGAAGGGCCCAGGAGAAAAACTTGTAGGAACAGATGAAAACTTGAGCATAGACATGGAAATTAAAAGGAAGGGTCAAATGAAATCATAAGAGGGAAAAGAGTCATAATGAAGAAGAATGACATTGGTGGTCTTAACTGTAGACTCAGCAGAAATCCGTTAACTTGAAGATAGTCGGTAGAAATTGAAACACAAAAGAGTGAAAAAAAGAAAAGCCCTGAGCATCCAAGAGCTCTGGGATAATGTCACATATCCTAACATAGATTCAAGAATGTAGAGCAGCTGTGATTTTGCTATATCACTAGTTGGAATGCGAAATGCAACAGCCATCTTGGAAAACACTTAAGCAGTTTCTTGTAAAATCACATATAAATTTACCATATAACCCAACAGCCATTTCTGGGGCATTTACTTAAGTGAAACAAAAAGTTATATTGATCCAAAACCTGTACTCATTTTTTTTAGCAATTTCATTTATAATTACCCCAAAGCAGAATCAACCAAAATGTCCTTCAGCAGCTAAATAGATACATAAGCTTTGACACACCTGTGTAATGGAATACTATTCAGCAGTTGAAAGCAATGAACTTCTGATGCACACACAACAGCACAGGTGAAACTCAACTGCTTCAGAAGCTGAATTTGAAAGGGTACATATTGCATAATTCTACTTATATAACATTTTGTAAAAGGCAAAGCTCAAGTTACAGAGAACAGATCAGTGGTTTCCAAAAAGGAGAGCTTGACTTCAAGTGGCAAGAGGGAATTTTGGGGGATAATAGAAATGTTCAGTATATCCTTTTTTCTTTCTTTCTTTTCTTTTCTTTTCTTTTCTGGTCATTCTTGGGAGTTGAACTTAGAAACCTCACACATACTTTGCAAGTGCTCTACTGCTGGGCTGCACCCCTAGCCCATTTTTTATTTTTTATTTTGAGTCAGGGTCCCACTGAGTTACATAGGCTGCCTCTGGCCTTGAGTTCATAATCAACCTGCTTCCACCTCCTGAGTCGCTGAGATTATAGGCATTCCTCACCATACCTGGAAATGTTCTATATCTTGATTGGGGTAGTGGTCATATAGTTCTATTACTTTATCAAGGGTATATCTTACTGTTTATAAATTGTACCCCAATAAAATTTAAAGATGGAGAGTGCCAAAATTACGCATACACATGTTAAGAAAGGAAAAACCTGTATTAAAACTATAATACTCAATATATACCGATAACAAAGATGAATACAAGACGTGGTTGACTTCTGTTATTACAAGAGGTGCTCAAAGTAGTACCATAGCAGAAGCAGAACTTGTTTCTGTGCAAGGCCTTCTTGATCTTCTATTGTTCACATCACCCACAGTACCATGTATGTCAAACGTAACACGAATGCATGCAGTTGTTAGGCATGTTGGAAGCTCTGTTGCATTGTCATTGTACTTCTAGGACATTCTCAAATGTCAAATACCACTTCACAAAGGTGACGTGCTCCTTGAACAACAACTGCGTTTCCACCATTTTCTTTGACTGTCCTGCCTGTCTTGTGGTGGTCCTAGCATTCATTTGATTAACACCATCTTTTCAGCAAATGTCATGCTACATGTTGGTATTATAATTCAATTCAACTTCAAAAAGTTATACGTAGATAGCGAATGTGTATACATTTTTGGTATTACCGACTTTATGATACTTTTCTCATGAATTTTAAAAACTTGTTCTAAAAGTGTATTATTTGGAAAGGTATAAAAGGTTTTGTTGTTAAAAGGCATGTAAATATGACTGGGAAAAGGTAGTGGAAGTCTGTTAGTCCTTGTGCTTGGAAAGCTGAGACAGGGAGATTGTGAGTTTGAGGCCAGCTTGGGCTACATAGTGAAACCCTGTCTCAAAAAAGTGTGTAGATGTCACATTGAGTATATTACATTTATTTACTCCTACATCATTTTCCTTATTTAACACTTTAGAAGGAGTTAGTTTTATCATACATTGTATTTTCAATGTAACATAAATTAGCCAGCCCTGCTTAGCTTCTGAGATCAGGCAGGATCGGATGCCAGGGTGCTACAGTTACAGAGTTGACATATGTTAAGAGCCATGAAAGTGGCTGGGTGTGGCAAAACCCGCCTATAATCCCAATGATTTGGGAGACAGAGATAGGAGGATTGAGAGTGTGAGGCCAGACGCAGCCTGTGTAACTTAGTGGGACCCTGACTCAAAATAATAAATAAAAATGGGCTAGGGGTACAGCCCAGCAGTAGAGCACTTGCAAAAGTATGTGACTCTATGTACAACAGAATAAAACACTCCCCGACATTGTGCCATGCACAGGATCTTTTTTTATGTTTAAGCTTATTGTTGTAGACACTGTGTCAATCCATCTAGTTGAGGGTCTTCCTTTTTTTCATTGACCTGCCTCTCCCCTAAACATGATGTTGCTCTCTAAGGATTGGTCCCTCCTGTCAACATGTCCAAAATATGTAAGATGCAGTCTAGCCATCCTTGCTTCCAAGGAGCACTCTGGTTGCACTTCTTCTAGGGCAGATCTGTTGGTTCTTTTTGCAGTCCATGGTATATTCAAGATCCATCTCCAGCACCAAAATTCAAAAGCATCTGTTAGATGATAGATGCAATATATTTACATTTATATACATTATATGTATCCCTTCAAATCCTTAACATAGTTTTCCTTTGATTTACATGTTGGATACCTAAAGTTGTTGTTGTTGTTGTTAGGTGCTGTCCAGTAGTGTCTGACTCATAGCGACCCTCATAGGGTTTTCAATGGCTAATTGTTTCAGGATTGTCTCAGTAGTGGATTGCCACGCCCTTCTCCCATTTTTGTGGTGCTGGGAATCGAAGTTGGGACCTCAGAGATTGCAGAGCAGCGCTGTATCAACTGAGCTAAATCTCAATCCCTGCCTAAATATAGTGAAGGTTATTAACCAGGGTGACTTCCACCCAGTAATCCTATCTATTGGCAGGTGAAGGTTTTAGGAAATTGCATGCTGTCAATAATTGCCTCATTTTTAAATCTGTTAGAGAAGTTGATAATTCAAAAGCTCAGCAATCTTGTATTGGCTGTGACAGCCTGATTAGCAGTACACATTAAGCCGAGGGGCAGTATGGATACATATGAAGGTATTAAAAATATTAAATTTCTTAGGAAAACCCCACTGAAATTCTAATGATCAAAAGTGACATAATTTCATTGTCATCCCTGGTAATCTTCCTCATGTTTTTGGCAAACATACTTTTCTCCTTTTTATTGTGTTTACATATTTTATTTTATAATGTAGAAAGTTGATGTTTAATTTGATTAAAGTTTCTTATCCATAGTAATTTTGCTTTTTTGCTATTACTGCTGATGTTACATTGAATAAGCTTTTGTTCATGTAAAATGCCCCGATTTTTTGCCTTTAGGTCCAATTTTTTCTGCCATCCCCTCTCCAAACAAAAGCTTGACACTGGTAGCTTTATTAAAAAATCATTAAATTTTTTTAAGTGGAGAAATCTACCAAAATTGTCTTTTGCTCCAGAAAACTGATAACATTAAGTAAATGCCACATTTCTTCTCATGTGATTCATATGTAAAACATAAATCAAACCTAATGGCAGCTCTTAGAAGATATGCCATACCAAAGCACACCTGTGATGATTTAGAAATGAAATGCAAATGAGAGCGCCAGACACCACTTGGAGGTGGGAGAGACAGAAACTTGAATTTAGGTACGTGAAAACTTATAGGCCTGCTTCATTGATTCCACATAGTGTTTATGATATCTGGTTATGAAGAAGAGATTCTCAGGGCATTGTCTTTCAATATAGTTCTCATTGCTTATGAAATCTGGTCTTGTTGTTAGATGCTAGGGAGTTGGGTCCAACTCATAGCAACCGTGTCCACCAGAATGAAACACTTCCTGACACTGTGCCATGCTGGGCACTGTGTCAGTGCTTCTCTTCTGTTTATAGGGTTTTCAATGGCTGATTGTTTCAGGATTGTTTCCAGAGTGGGTTGCTAAGTCCTTGTCCTGTTTTTGTGGTGCTAGGGATTGAACTCGGGGCCTCAGAGAGCACAGAGCGGCACTCTACCAACTGAGCTAATCTGGTTTTAGGAGAGTTCAAACAGATTTTCTCTCCTATTTGCTGTTGCTAGCTGTGGCCTTCCTCTTTAAGGAATAGAGAGGTACAGATTTGGATTCATGTGTTGCAGTTCAAAAGCAATAGGGATGCTTAGCTGGGACTGTTTCTAAACTGTCTTTTTGTTGCCTTTCACCCTATCTTCCTTTTCTTTCCTCCTCAGGAGTCTCTGTTTAAGAACCTGTATGTCAGGGGATTGTGAGCAACTCTGCTACTTAGGATATGCAGGAACCACTGTCTTACTCAGGAATTAGCTTTCCTTTCCCCCTTCTCCCTTAACTAACCTGCTTCGATCAGAGTAATAGGACAGGGGCACAGATATTGGCAGGTGGCTAGTGTATTGGTTAGTAGAACCCCTCCAGTCCTGTGTTCTTTCTCCCACATGTAGGGAATCTCTGTTCACTCATCCCTTGTCTTCTCTGTCTGGCTGTTTGGGGCTCCTCATTTTTGACCTGTATGGTTACCCACTGACCTAGTCCTTTTTCTCTTGCTATAACAGCATACTGTAGATTGATTTATAAAGACTAAAGTATTATTCAGGCTGGTATTTAGCTCAGTTGGTAGAGCACTGCGCTGCAGTCTCTGAGGTCCCGAGTTCAATTCCCAGCACCACAAAAATGGGAGAAGGGCCTGGCAATCCACTCCCAAGGCAATCCCAAAACAGTCAGCCATTGGAAACCCTATGAGGGTGACTACGAGTCGGATACCGACTCAACGGCACCTAACAAAGTTTTATTCAACTCACTGTTCTGAAAGCTTAGAGATTGACTGTTGGGTGGCTGTATCTGATAAGGTCCTCTGTAGGGTGGTGGGGACTCTGCAGAGTGACATAAGGCAACACATGATAAGATAGAACCTCCTACATCCAGCCTCTCCTCCTCTTCTTAAAAGGCCACGCCTTTGTGGCCTCATTTAACCATGATAACCTTCTGAAAGTCACTCCCCTAAATACCATGGTTGATTTTCCATCCCTTAATATCTCACAATGGAATTAAATTTCAACATGAATTTTGGTGGGGACATTCAGACCATGACACCCATTTAAATACTGTCTTTTCACCATCCAGGACTTTCTTGTTTCCTTGGTCTGCACTAATCTCCCTTATGTATTCCTCTAACTTTTGAGGGGGCTGGGATTTAGCTCAGTTGGTAGAGCACTGTACTACAGTCTCTGAGGTCCTGAGTTCAATTCCCAGCACTGCAAAAATGGGAGAAGGACCTGGCAACCCACTCCCAAGGCAATCCCGAAACAATCTGCCATTGAAAACCCTATGAGGGTTGCTATGAGTTGGATACTGACTTGACAGCACCTAACAACAACAACTTTTGAGGATCTCTTATTTTGTTCCCTGCTGGAATGAAGATGCGGTTTTCCAGTTGGCTACTGGGGTGTGAGGTTTGAACTGGACTTTCCCCTTTCCCTAATAATTATTTTTATTAATTTCATATTGATCTCAGTTAGCTTTTAAATCGTGCTTGTACTAGTCCTTTTCAAATGCTAATTTCAGTTATACCACCTCATTTCTCTTTTAATATGTTTCTGCTTTTGTAAGGTCTACTCTTGCAGATGTGAATATCTATAGCTGCTCTAACATCAACTTCTCATGGCTCTACAATAATCTCCTTTGCTGGGCGTGGTGGTGCATGCCTGTGATCCCAGTGACTTGGGAGGCAGAGGCAGGAGGATCACAAGTACTAGGCCAGAGGTAGCCTGCATAATCTTAATGAGACACTATCTCAAGATAAACTTTTCTTATTAGAAATTTTTAATGTACATCATAATGTGATTCATTTTGACATGCTTTTCATTGTGACAATTTTCATATATGAAATTTGATAAGCATTATTCATATAGGTTACCCCTTACCCTCCTCTATGTTTCCCCCCCTCCCCCCTTCCCATCTAAGTTTCCCATCCAAGTCTTCTCTATCTTTTACTATATAGAATTTTTCTATATGTCCTTGGGTTCCATTTCTGTTTAAGATAGAAACTTTTCCCGTAGTGGTCCTTGTTTCTATCTTGTTAGAACAATTACATGCGATTTCTAGTCCATTTAT
>VMDO01029629.1:0-22395 GCA_007922755.1 Pedetes capensis | reverse complement strand
TAAGAATGAGGTCAATACAAATGGACTAAAAATCACATGTAATTGTTCTAACAAGATAGAAACAAAGACCACTACAGGAAAAGTTTCTATCTTAAACAGAAATGGAACCCAAGGACATATAGAAAAATACTATATAGTAAAAGATAGAGAAGACTTGGATGGGAAACTTAGATAGGAAGGGGGAGGGGGGAAACATAGATGAGGGTAAGGGGTAACCTATATGAATAATGCTTATCAAATTGCATATATGAAAATTGTCACAACGAAAAGCATGTCAAAATGAATCACATTATGATGTACATTAAAAATTTCTAATAAAAAAAAAAACAATTTGAGGAACACAAACAGAATGAAGAAAGTGGATACAATTATCTGATGTATGTGAAATCTGGCATTTTTTTTTTAAAGTCATTAAGTCAGTCATACAGGTTGGTGGAATTAGTATCCCAAGTCCAGTGCAGCAAGGATCTTTGCTATTGTCTCTTGTAATACCCATGTTAGGTCAACTTTCATAAGTCAATGACAAAAGAATATAATTTGCCTCAGGACAATTAAAAAACAAAGTATCATCTTTTTCTGAAGTTCCTAAACTGTTCAAACAAATGTATTTTGCTCTTCTGTGTATTTGACCAAATTCTCCAAATTAATAATACTGTCAAAATTAGAAATTAACAAGATATTTGATTAATAAGTTTTATGGTTAGATATAGTAAATTAGACACAATTTAGTATTTTTTGTTTGTAACTTGAAATGTCTTCTGGTTGTTGGTGATTTGGTGCAGCAGGAAGACATAAGACTTGAGTGGAACTTGAAGTGACTTCAGCAAAGCTCAAGTGAAAAAGGTCATTGCTAAAAAATAAATCTACTCAATTAATGGTTCTAGTATATTAGAATCCAAATAATATCAGGTTTCTAAAGAAAT
This sequence comes from Pedetes capensis, assembly GCA_007922755.1. Taxonomy (NCBI): domain Eukaryota; kingdom Metazoa; phylum Chordata; class Mammalia; order Rodentia; family Pedetidae; genus Pedetes; species Pedetes capensis. Next base: position 21,472 of record VMDO01029629.1, on the reverse strand, counting down.
AAAATTTTAAATGTTTATATTTTACATTTTGTATTTTAATTATTTTAATCATCTATTTTTCCCTCTAGACCTGGTTGTGCTAGCATTCCAACTTTTTTAGTTGACTTTAGAAGATGCTTTCATTAAAAAAAAAAAAAAAACTTGAGTTCACCCTCTCTTATAACGAGATAATGAACATCAGACACATTGAGCAATGCTTTCTTCCCTGATTGCTCAAAATATTCTATTACTCAGAACATTTGCAACTTTCTAGGCCAAATATAAGGCAGCCTGGAATAATGGCAAGCTCCCTCCTACATGTCCAGTAAGGTCTTAGAAAATCCTGAAGCACTGATTCTTCAAATACCAAAGTACAATTAGGCTTGGTTTTAATTTTAAGGGAAGTTAACTTGGCTCTGGTTATTGGAAAATTAATCACCTATAAATTATATATGGAACATATACACCAATATTTGATCTAAAAAAGCAGTGTTTTTCCTTCTTACAATCATTCCCGTTCACTGTAATTCTATTTATAAACTTAATTAATGACATTGAACCTTCCTCTTTGCAACTATCAACCACAGAGGAGTTGAAAACATAAGTAAAGTATTCAATAAAAATGACTAAAATTCCTCTTCACCATGAAAAACAGCACATATTGGCTGATGAATAAAATAATCTAGGAAGAAACCCCAAATACATCTATGACCAGGAAGAAAAAAGCACAGGGTATCAAATTTCACCCAATAGTGATTATAATCTCCAAACTATATGTAAAGTTTTGCTGACTAGATCAAGCCAGAAGAGAAATAAAACAATTTTTTTTACATGGTAAAAAAAAAATTTTATACATAGTAATAAAAAAAATCACGGATAATCATAAGCTCTGCTCCACCAGAAAAAAATAACAAGATTTAAAATTGTTGTAATAAGGCAGTGGTTAAGAATACAACTACATTATGCTGATTATCATAGTTATACCATTAGCCAATGTAAATTACTACACTTATTAACAGAACAAAAATGACTCTAGCTTACCAGACAAGGATATGGTATAGTAAAGTTTATAGGCTGAGACTAAAATTCTGTCTCTTTTGCAATAAAAATAATGGTTTTAAATAGAAAATAATAAATAACATGAGTGAATATGCAAGTGTATAATAATTAGTTTAACTTTTATAGAGGGCAGGACCTCAGTTTTATTATCAATAGTGTATCATATTCACTTCAGCTCTGTACAACTGTAGCCTTCTTTAGTTAAAGTAAATGTTTAGAGTGTCATTACAGCTTTAATTCTCACAAAAACACATTCTTTTCTTTCTCTTGCCCTTTGTACTAATGAAGAAAACCAAAATGGCTTTTAAGACCTTCTGACTCACTCAGTATTTTAAATAATCTTCTCCCCAGAGTCCAAGTCAATAGCTTGGGAGATACTCTTTTTCTGTTTTGTTTGTGTGTTTGTTTTTTTTATGTAGCCCAGGCTGGACTTGAACTCATAATCTTTCTACCTCAGCCTCCTAGAGTGCTCGGATTATGGACATGTACCACCACTCCAAGCCTGGAGATATGTTTGACGTCTCCTTACAATTAATTATAAAGTCCTGTGAAAGTCCTGTGAATTCTATTCCCCAAATATTTCACAAATCTGTTTCTCTCCATCTCTATTATTAATATCCCAGTCCAAGGCATCCTCACTCATCACCTTAATTCTGTCAGCAAGTCTCATTTCTGTCTCTAAATAAGCCCTACTTTGAACCATGCATAATACTCATATGTAACTTGTCTCCTATATTTCTCACTGCTCCAAGGGTAACTTCCAATAGCCTCACCGTGACTGCTAAGTCCTGCAGAAGTCAGCCCTAACTCATTCTTCAGCTTTCTTTCTGTCCAACTTTGTTATTCATATTTCAGCCTTTCTTGCCTTTTTTTCACATCCTTCAATGTTCTATTCTCTTTCCTGACTTAAAGCATTCCCTCTTCCTCAATGCTTCCTCTCCAAATTATGGGATATTCAGCATAACGACCTTGTTGTTAGGAGCCATCACGTCAGGTCTGACTCATAGCTACTCTATGTACAATAGAATGAAACACTACTCCACACTGTGCCATGCACACGATCATTTATATGTTTAAGCCCATTGTTACAGTTATCATGTCAATCCATCTAGTAGTGGTTTTTTTTTCATTGACCCACCACTCTCTCTAACATGATGTCTTTTTCTAGGGATTGATCCTTCCTGACAACATGTCCAAAATACATGTAGCCATCTTTGCTTCCAAGAAACACTCTGGTTGCACTTCTTCTTGGTTCTTTTGGCAGTCCATGGTATATTCAACATTTTTCAGAGATGTATAACAACTACTTCTTTAGAAAAGTTCATTTTGATACCCAGGTAGGTCAGTTCCATAATTACATGTGTCATATTCTGGCCTGCTATATAACAATCATAATTTTAATTATTTGTTTATATGTCTATTTCCCCTGCCTCCCTGACCTTAAGCATACCCCTCCCAACACAAATGTACACATACTTCATGGGAGCAAGAACCATATCAGTATTCCTTGTATTAGATCTCCAACCCCAAGAACAATTCAAATTACATACCATAAGTGCCCACCAAACTGTTAGATGGCCTCACCCCTGGGATGAAAGATATTCTAGAGGTTAGGTGTCAGAAAGAAAGCTTGGCTCCACCGGAAAAAAAACCTCTGGGTAAAGAGCAATAGGAACTAAACTATCTTCTCTGAAAAGATCATGACCTTGATTACTGTAAATATCTTATTCTGAGCATCAGTAGTAACTTTGGGGTACAAATAGTTGCTATACATCACTCACAATGTTGTAGAAACATCCTAACAAAACAATTTTGATGAAAATATTTTCTAAAGTATAAGGAGCTATGCTCTACAAATGAAAGTTATTATTGTAATATGTGTACAAGTATGTATAAATGTTGACTGAAAATATATTTAGATATGATTGTAAATATTTCTATTTTCCCTACTGTGATATGATTTTCCCAAGTATATATTATGTCTTCTTCCTGTAAAGTAAAAATGATCTTTGCTTCTCAAGACTGGAGTAAATAAAGACTTCTTTTCTTGATCTGACCCAGTAATGGTTATACAATGGTTACCTAAAAAATGCTTCATAAATGAAGAGTTCAATGGTCTTTAGTAATCAAGGAACAAAAAGCCATACACAGTGACAGACTTTGCAAGGAGTAGCTAACACACACAGTTTCACCCTGAAAAATGCCTGTATCACTCACTCTGTACTTTCCTTTGAATATTCACAAATTAATGCATTGGTGCTAGATCCCAGGATGAAACAATCATGATCTATAGAAGATTTGACAGGAAAGGATTTAGCTCTGCATTTTCCCTAAGAAGGAACCCAGTCAAGTAGCAATCAGCAACCTCTCCTTAATAAGAATTAAAGTTTACAGATTCAGCAACAAAAATATGAGGAAACTAGCCACTTTCAGAATAAGAATGAGTTTTTATATTTATTGCTTTTAAAATCCAAGTTATTTTTTAAACTAATTTTCTTGCCTACAATCAAAAAAATTAAGCATGTTAATATAAAGAGAAAATATGGAACAGAAAATAAAAATTATTAAAAATAAAAAATCATTGCAATCAAACAGTAAGGTATTGGTATAAGGAATAGAGAAATCAAGGGAACACACTACAGAAGCCAGAAAAAGGCAACACAGGAATTTAATATACAGAAGATGTAATTTCAATTGAGTGAAAAAGAAGACAATTTATTTTAAAATAGCAATGATATTAGTGGCTATCCTGTGAGAAAAGAAATACTATATTGTTGTTGTTAGGTGCCGTTGAGTCAAGTCCGACTCATAGCGACCCTATGTACAGCAGATCGAAACACTTGCCAATTCTGTGCCAGGCAAACCATCTTATTTGTGTTTAAGCCCATTGTTGCAGGCACTGTGTTAATCCATCCGGTGGAGGGTTTTCCTCTTTTGCGTTGACCTGCCACTCTCCCAAACATGATGTCCTTCTCCAGGGATTGTTCTCTCCTGACTACATGTCCGAAATATGTAAGACGCAGTTTGGCCATTTTTGCTTCCAAGGAGCACTCTGGTTGTACCTCTTCTAGGACAGATCTGTTGGTTCTTTTGGCAGTCCATGGTACATTCAATAGACGTCTCCAGCACCACAATTCAAAAGCATCAATTCTTTTTCTGTCTCTCATATTCAATGTCCAGCTTTCACAACCATATGATGCGACTGAAAATACCATGACATGAGTCAGACGCACCTTCATCTTCAATGTGACATCTTTGCTTTTCAATACTCTACAGAGATCTTTTGCCACAGCTTTTCCTAGAGCAATGTGTCTTTGGATTTCTTGACTGCTGCTTCCACGGGTGTTGATTATAGAGCCAAGCAAAGTAAAATCTTGGACAACCTCAATCTTTTCTCCATTTAATGTGAAGTTGCGTGCGAATTTGCTTACAAATGTAGATGTAAGCCAGCAAAAATATTAGAATCATTAGAAGACTGAATTTCCAACCCAGAGCTTAAAGACTGATATCTACACATGCAAATAGCACAATTTTGTATATAACAAGTAATTCTATAAGCAAAATTCATTGGCAGATAGCATACTAAGGAAATTTTGTATAATCTATATAACATTAAAAACTTTTAAAATCTAGAATCTAGAATCTAAACATAGCTTTCCAAATTGATAACAAACAGATACGCTTCCCATGCCAATGAATCTTCAAAACATTCTGCTAAGTGAAAGAAGCTAGACACAAAAGGTCACATATTGGATGATTCTATTTATACGAAATATCCAGAATCAGTAAATCCATAGTAACCTAAAGTAGAGTGGTGGTTGCTTAGGCTGGGGGAGGAGGAATGGGGAGTAACCACTTAATAGGTGCACAGTTGCCTTTTGGGATACTGAAAATACTTTGGAACTAGTTAAAGGTGTGGTTATGAAACATCATGAATGTACTAGAAGTCATTGAATTGTTCACTTTATAATGGTTAAATGTTATATGATTTTTACCTTAATTTTTTAAAAGGAAGTCATACCACCCCAACAGATACAAAAAGCTTTTATGTAGACATCTTACAAACTAATCCTAGTGACCAATAAACTTATGAAAAGATGATAAATCTGCTTAGCAGATAGGAAAAAATGTTAGAGTATCATGTTGTTGTTAGGTGCCGTCGCGTCCGACTCATAGCAACCCTCACAGGGTTTTCAATGGCAGATTGTTTCAGGATTGCCTTGGGAGTGGGTTGCCACATCCTTCTCCCGTTTTTGTGGTGCTGGGAATCGAACTCGGAATCTCAGAGACTGCAGAGCGGTGCTCTACCAACTGAGCTAAATCCCCAGCTAGAGTATCATAGTATATTTTATACCCATGAGATCAGAAAAAATTAAAAGAAAAAGTAACTTCTATTGCTGGTGTGGATTCAGGTAAATCATTACATTCAGCAACTAGTGTTGCAAATATAAATTGCTACAGAACTTTCTAAAAGTAATCCAGAGAGATCTAATAAATTACAACTGTATACACTCTAGTTCTAGAAATCCTATTCCTGGGAATGAATATCAAAAATAAAATCATCACCAGGTACAATGGTGCACACCTGTAATCACAATGACTCAAGAGGCAGAGGCAGGAGAATTATAAATTCCAGGCAAAAGGGAACCTGTGCAATTTAAGGAAACTCTTTCTCAAGATAACAAACATAAAAGGAGCTGGGGGTATGGCTCAGTTATAGAGTACTTGCAAAGTATGTTGTGAGGCCCTGGGTTCAACACTCCCAGTATCACAAGCAAATAAATAGATGATTGATTGATAGATAAAAATCAATAGTAGGTAAGAATATATGTTCAAACATATTTATCAAACACACACACATACACACACACACAAAGTGCCAACAAAAATGATGCCTTCAATAAAAAAAACTGGTTGAGCTGCTTTGGAGGGATTTTTCCCCCAATATCAAGTGATAGCATACAGGAAGGTTATATAACATGACCCTATTTTTACAAAGCAAATATAGATGTTTATATATAAACATGAGGAAATCATGGCAGAATACTTAGGGACTATCACTGATATAGTGCGGAGAAGATCCTTATTGTCTAAGGAGGAAAAAAGGGAGAGGGAAGCAGGAAAAAGCAAAGACAAAGAAAACTATCTTTTAATATTTATAGCCCCACATTAAGCAGGTACAAAATAAAATTTTAAGCACTCAGCAATAAAGGCCCTGAACCAAAGAGAATCCCAGGTCCACCTGGATGGACGAAGTCCAATGCAGGACACATGGGTAGGCTCCTGCACACCATCAAAACTCCTCCTTTGGCCAAGTCATGTTGAGACTAAACTGTTAAACTGTCTCCCTTCGGGGTAAGAGCACTGAGGATTGAACCTGGGCCTGTGCCTGCTAAGTACATATTCTACCAATGAGCTACCCATTTCTGGCCCCTGTTAACCTGTTGTGTAGGTGGAGAAGGATGAGATTAAGACCAGAAGCCACTGTACAATCTGCATGATTAAATAGGGTTCCTCCTCTCATTTGCAAGAGGACTTTGGGAAAGACATTTAGATTATTTAACCTAAAGTTTTGTCATCTGTACATCTATACTTTTGGAATGATAGTACCTAATTGATAGTGATGTTGTGAGACTTAAGTGAGACAATGTATATAAAGGTCTGAACACATGGCTGGCACTTAGTAAGCTTTCAGCAAATGGGAGCTAGAAAAAGTGGAGGAAAAAACCATACTATAGAAAATCCAATGCTTTTCCCACACTACCTACATGGTCTTCCACTCCTGGAATTTAAAGTTTCCTAATTAAAAATCTGCCTGCAGCCTTAGCACTGTGGCAACTGATCCCATCAGATCTCAGAAGCTAAGCAGGGTTGGACCTGGTTAGTACTTAGATGGGAGACCGCCTGGGAACACCAGGTGCTGTAGCCTTCAATATGGATTGCAACTGAATATCAACAAAACAAAAATCCTTACAACTAGGTCAGTATGCAACTTCACAATAAATGGAGAAAAGATTAAGATTGTCCATGATTTTGCTTTGCTTGGCTCTATAATCAACACCTGTGGAAGCAGCAGTGAAGAAAAAAGGAAGCATTGCTTTGGGAAAAGCTGTGGCAAAAGATCTCTTTAGAGTATTGAAAAGTAAAGATGTCACATTGAAGACGAAGGTGTGTCTGACTCATGCCATGGTATTTTCAGTGGCATCATATGGTTGTGAAAGTTGGACATTGAACAAGGGAGACAGGAAAAGAATTGATGCTTTTGAATTGTGGTGCTGGAGACGTCTATTGAATATACCACGGACTGCCAAAAGAACCAACAGATCTGTCATAGAAGAAGTGCAACCAGAGTACTCCTTGGAAGCAAGAATGGCCAGACTACATCTCTACCTCTTACATATTTTGGACATGTAGTCAGGAGGAACCAACCCCTGGAGAAAGACATCACATTTGGGAGAGTGACAGGTCAGCAAAAAAAAAAAAAAAAAATAGGAAAACCCTCCACCAGATGGATTGATGCAGTGTCTGCAACAATGGGCTTAAACATAAATAAGATCCTGTGACTGGCACAGAATCAGGGAGTGTTTTGATCTGCTGTACACAGGGTCACTATGAGTCGGACTCAACGACAACTAACAACAGCAACAACAACAACAATTAAAAATCCACCAAAGAGAGTAGTGTCCTTGGGACAGTCTTAGTATGAAGAAACTCCCTCTTGGAAATGCATGACCAAAAAGATCAAAGCATCTCCCTCTACAAAATACAGGATTCTGTTATCAATGATGCCAGTATGAAAGTGTTTTTCAAGGTGTTTTGGTTTTATTTCTCTTTTTAAAGATAGGATTTCCATATAGTGTTCCTATCTCTAATATGAGTCTAATAATAACTGCCTCAGAATACTGCTTCAAAATGTGTAGTGCCTTACATCTCACTAAAAGTCTTGGCACAGGGTCAGGCTCTCCATTACTTCTCTAACCTCATCTCTGATTAGTCCCTACCCTCAATCCTCTCTCAGCTTCAGCCAAACTCCCCTCTCTGTTACCCTAGAGACAAATCTGGCTTCTGTCTCTGGATCTTTGTACTTACCTCTCCTACCTGAAATATTCTTCCCCCAGATGTACATCGGTCTCCTTCCTGTACTTCTTTCAGGTCTGTGAATGAAAGTAACCTTGTTCTCCTCAGTCTCCCAACCTAAAATTTCAACAAAACCAACCAACCAAACAAACAAAAACCTCTGATACTGTCTATCTCCTTCTTCAACTTTATTTTCCTTTTTTATTGTCTGTCTTCCCTTTTCAAACATGTTATCATCTGTGTCTCCCCCACCCAATCCCCCACACTACAATGTAAGGCATGGATTTTTGTCTAATTTTTTCTTTTCTATATTTCTTGTACCTAGATTAAGTGGCACACTGCAGGCATTTCAGAAATACCTCTTTAGTGAATAAGAAGTGCTATTTAAAATTTTTGTGATAATAGATATTACATGCATATATATATAAATGACATTATATATATTTATGCAAACATGAACATATTAATACAATCATGATTAACAACTAATGTAAACTGTGAAGAATAGTGTGTGACAAAGACTTTCTCCTTAATCTAACCCTTAGGATCTTCTGAGACGTCTGCTGAATTGAGCCATTCCTTATGCTTCCCCATGTCTTTATAGAGCAAGAATCCTGCTAAATCAGAACTCTGGGATCAAAGATGCTTTCTTTTCTTAAAGTTCCATCTTATGAACACCCTTCCTTTTGGAATAGGTTGTTTTCTTTTTTAAATTGATACTTGTTAAAGATGGTAAGGCAGACTTAATTCACTGGAGAGCACAGAGGTAGCTTTAGAGACCACTGCACTGGGGTTTTGCAGTGAGGGAGAAAGAATGGGCTCTACTCAAAATACAACAACAAGAAGTATGGATTTTATAGAGAAGGAGCAGAGTGGGGGACACTAAGAGAAAATATGAGGGCAAAGATATTCTTAAGCGAACAACTCAACAGAGCTACCTCTGTGGTTTCCAGTGAGGAAGATATTTTAAAATAAGTTTATGAATTAAAAATAAGCTCCTTTTTGAGACTTGAAGAAAATATATCAAACATGGTAAAGTATCTGTTTGTATAAGATTAATGAGTCAACCAGGAGAGCTGAATCTTATCTTCATGTGGTTGAGGTAGCACAAAAGAGAAATGATATTTATATAAGTGTTCATAAGATAGAACTTTAAGAAAGAGCCTGAGATCCAAGAGTTCTTAATAGGAGGTTATACCTAACTAAACAACCCAGATGAAAAAAAGATGCAATGCACAATAGATGTCCTCTTAATTCTGAACTTCAGAATCTACTATAGAAACACATTCCTGGAAATAAATTTTAATGTTGCCCTATGTGCTGTTGTTGTTAGGTGCCATCAAGCCAAGGCCAACTCATAGCAACCCTATGTACAACAGAATGAAATAGTCATGCCTGGCACTATGTTACTGTTTCTCTGTAATTCATAGGGTGATCAATGGCTGATTGTTTGGGGATGGCTTCGGGAATGGATTGCCACATTCTTCTCCCATTTTTTTGTGTTGCTAGGGATCAAACTCAGGGCCTCACATAGCACAGAGAAGCACTCTACCAACTGAGCTAAACCTCAGCCCCATTGCCCCATAGCTACCACTTAGTACCCTCTGGCTCACGACCATAGGATATATGGCAAGGCAGGTGTCTCTCAAGGAGATGTACAGATAGCATTGATAGAATAGAATAAAACAAAAGTTATTTCCCAGATAGACCTAAAATTTTGACCATGGTAAGAAATGTGTTCATTAAAGGAGAAGGTGGTTGATGTTAGGAGCTGTCAAGTCAGGTTCCACTCATAGCAACCCTATGTACAACAGAACAAAACATTCTCTGACACTGTGCCATGCCCAGTACTGTTGTCAGTGCTTCTCTGCTATTCATAGGGTTTTCAATGGTAGACTGTTTTAGGAGTGGATTGCCAGGTCCATCTCCCTAGCCTGCAGCACCTGGTATTCCCAGGCAGTCTCCCATCCAAGGACTAACCAGGCCAACCCTGCTTAGCTTGTGAGATCAGGCAGGATTAGATGCTAGGGTGCTATAGCTGCAGTTGGGTATTTAGGTTCTAAAGTCCACAACATTAAACGAAGTTTTAAAAAGAGAAATAGATGAGGAAAGGGGGATTTATTTATAGTTTGACCAAACTGGAAAGAGAAAAACAGTTTTTAAAAATTCTCTTCAGCTAGCCGGACGCAGTGGTGCACACCTGTAATCCCAGCGGCTAGGGAGGCAGAGGCAGGAGGACTGCAAGTTCAAGACCAGAGGCAGTCTGTGTAACTTTGTGAGACCCTGTGTCAAAAAGTAAAAAACAAAAAAGAAAATGGGCTGAGGGTGCAGCTGTCAGGTCCAGATCCACTCATGATGGGGAGACAGAGTCCCCACATGAGGAAGAGTATCTTTAATAAAGGCATTGGAAGGAAAATCCACTGAAAGGGGAGGAGTACTCCTAGCCTCAGAGGGAAAGTCTGCCGAGAGGGGAATAGTACCTCCAAAAAGGTCTCTTCATGGAAAAGGACTTGGAACCCCATCTTTTCTTAAATTTTAATTGGTCACTATTGTAGATTTCTGGAAATATTAATGAAAAATAATCTTCTGGCTCTGTGGGCTATGCTAATTCAGATTGGGAGTTGACAAGCCTCAGGCTTTCTTGAAGGGAAATCCCTGAATGACTTCCAACAGCATAAACTCCTTAAACAAAAGCCTTTGTACGGACAGCTCTACAGTAAGCAGAAAGCACCCATTCTTCATTACAACAGATTCAATGGGGTGACACACAGGTAGCAGTTAACCGCCCTAAATTCCTGCATAAAGATTAAGAGTAGTCAATTGTTACAGGAAAAGCAGATGCTCAGGTCATCTTGGTTTATTTCTTTAAAATAATCACACTTTGTCTCTGAGTTCCTTTTCCACTTTGATTGATTACCACCTGCCACTCATGTGACAATTGGTCAGGTGATTCCATCAATGCAACCAACTTCCTTGTCTTTTTCTGACCTTTCATAAGATTTAATGAATGGTAATTTAGCTCAGTTGGCAGAGCGCTGCGCTGCAGTCTCTGAGGTCCCGAGTTTGATTCCCAGCACCGCAAAAATGGGAGAAGGACCTGGCAATCCACTCCCAAGGCAATCCTGAAAGTCTGCCACTGAAAACCCTATGAGGGTCGCTACGAGTCGGATACCGACTCGATGGCACCTAACAACAACAACAACAACAATTCTGTATAAAAAGGCTGGATAATCTGGAAATAAATGGAACACGATCACACTGCCTCCCAGCTGCTGTGTTTGTTACCCACCCCTCATCCGCCTTCGGGGAACCCTGGATTCTATCTAGACTGCAGCTGGTCTGCGGCATGCAGCTCAGTGGTCCAGCACTTGCAGAACATGCAAGTGTGAGGCCCTGGGTTCAATCCCCAGTACCACCAAAAAAAAAAAAAATTCTCTTCAGCTTCTCTGTGGTAGCCCTCCATCTTGTATAGTGAAGATGAATAACAAGAGCTGAAATAAAGGCTGAAACCAAAGATGGAAAGTGTGTAGATTAAGCTGTTAGCTGGTACTATTTTGAACCAGGAGGGAATCTCCTCCCTAATGCTTTAGGCTCACAATATGGGCTCTCCTGTTGAATTTTCATTTCGGCAGGCTTTGTGTCCACTTTAGTATAAGATTAAATTATTATTTATATGATAACACAGCAGAGATTATGTTGATAGGGAATCATATTTTCATAGTTTGAGGTGAAACATTTTTATTACTATCAGATGCAGGGAAATATGAAATCTTATCAACAGATTTTTTTAAAACAAGACCATTTCTATTAAATTCAAGAAATGTGAATTGGAATATACCTTCCCAGGCCACAAGCCAATCAATTAATTTCTAACTTTTTGCCTGGCAGCCTCCTGGTGGCCAGCCCTTTGAAGAGCTCTGTGAAAGACACAAACTTCCCACATGAGCCTTCCCTTCAACACTACTGCAACCTATTTAGCTGGGAAAATAAAACAAGCCTCCACAAAACATGTCAAGAACAATTAAGCTTTGCCAGTGTAATTACAGAATAGCAATGTTGTTATCTGCCTGGAAAAGATATTATCTGAAGTAGGCCTTAAAAAGGTGGGTGAATGGGAGCAATGAGCTGGGAAACTGCAAAAACTCACTTGAGGAGAAAGGGAGCAGGTCCCACGTAAGGGGCGAAGGAGTAAGCCTTTGTCCAAGCTATTCTTCTGCTTCAGTTCCCAGGGGACATTCCACCTGCTGTTCCCTTTTTTTCTCCAATGGAGCTGGAGCTCTTCTTGGCCTCTCTTTCTGGGGACCTTAATCTGTTCTCAGATCAATATTCTCTGATTGAATCCCTGGTGCCTGCACTCTTCTGATATACTCACTGTCCATTCTTTATTGTACCTAGATCTTTACAGAATGATAATTGCGTATGTTGCTATTAATATGGCCTATACTAGAGATTCTTGCTCCACAGCCTTCCACCCAAAGATTAGCTCCCAGGAGTACTCTTGCCAACCTGGATTTTTAAATTCCAGTTGGACAGATACTCAGTTTTATGTGGTAATTACTGTGGTGTGCCTCCCATGCCCCCTCCAGTGAAGGACCCGTTGTTGTTGCTACTGGGCATGCTGTCAGCAGACAATCTTCACCTGTCACTTTTCAGGGATCATCTCAGTTGGAAAGAGTAACCACGCTCAAGTTCATGCCCCTTCCAGGAATAGTCCACATACAATGAATGATCACTGTCAGACTACAAATATCTGGACATCCTGATCTAACCCTGAGAGGCCATTCTAGCTCTAGAGCTCCTATCAGATCATCCAGAGTGGATATTAACCCAGTGTCAGAGCTTGACTTTACCTTGTACCTGGTTTTAATTGCATAGGTGTTGATCCTCAGGGGTCCTTTATAAACATCCTGCAAATGAAACACTGTCTCTGAGTATTCATTCTGGAGAACTCAACTTATACCACTGGTGTCTCCCCAAAACACAAGCCCTGTGCATTGATGTCTAGTTCTTTTATTCTCAGTTCAATGTCAAAGAACGCCTTTTAGTTAAGCTCATGTGAATTTCTTAGTTAAAATTCTTGGCAGACATTTTTGGGTGTGCTTCCAAATAAAAATAATGCTTGTTCTATAACTTCCAAATCTAGAAACAATCACATGTTCATTATAAAAAGATCTGTTATCATTTCAGGTATCTTAAAGTCCAAAATTAAATTTTTGATGAAGATCATATTTTATATGTATGGTTTTAGCTTATTTACTTGCTGTAATAAACCCCAAATATGATATTTAGCTTGAAGTAGTGGCCAAAATTTCCTTTATATATGCTACAGCAGCACTTGCTGGCCATCATACATTTCTCAGTGGAAAAGGCTAGGGAAAATTTTGGAAAATATAGGAATATTTTTGGTTGTTACAATAATGAAGAGGTGCTTTTTGATATTTAGTAGGCTAAAGCCAGGCTGCTAGGTATCTTGCAATAAGGAAGTCAATCCCCTATATAACAAAAAAACCGATCTATAATCCTGAATTATTTTCTGTGGTTTTAAAGAACATTCATATGCTGAAAAGTCTATTGATTATTATTTCAGTGGAGGATACTCTATTTTACATATAAATTCAAATTACTTTTTTAAAACTAAAAAATGTATTTTGCCACAAATTTAACATAAACCAATCTTACTGGAAATGCAACTACTATGTAATCAAGACCTGCAGCCATAGCCCTGTGGCATCTGATCCCATCAGATCTTGGAAGCTAAGCAGGGTCGGGCCTGGTTAGTACTTGGATGGGAGACTGCCTGGGAACACCAGGTGCTGTAGGCTTGGGAGAAGGACCCAGCAACCCACTCCCAAAAATCAATCCACCATTGAAAACCCTATGAATAGCAGAGATGCACTGACAATAGTGTTTCACCTGTTGTACATAGGGTTGCTATGAGTCGGATACTGACTCAACGGCACCTAACAACAACAACAATGTAATCAAGGACGAGTATACAATATTTTGTTGTAAATTTACCACAAGTTATTCATCATTTGGTAATTCACTTGACTGGGTAGCCAATACATCACAGTTCTTCCAGGAATGGTTATAATTATGGTGAGCATATCCAGCCAACTTTGTTGCATTTTCTGCCTTGGAGGAATGAAAGAAGGCTTTCCAGGGAACATGACAAAAGAGGATGGCAAGTGCAAGGACAGCCTGGGCTACATAGTGAAACCCTGTCCCAAACAACAAAAGAAAATCACATGATAAGACAACAAAAATAAATGATAAGTGTTTTCGGAGATAGATACATCTAACCTGATTTAAGCATTATATGATATACATGTATCAAAGCATCACATGATACCCATAGATATGTACAATTTTTGCTTTTTGTAGGAGTTAAAAATAAATTTAAATGTTAAAACATTATATAAATAAATGCAAGTTAATCATTGTTGGAAAACTGAATAATCACTCAACTATCATGCTTCACAGTTTAATGTAAGTAGCCATGATTCCATAAGACTAAAGAAGAAGAGGAAAAAAGAAAGACAGCAGAGTTGAGGGTGTGCTCAGTGGTAGGGGCACACTTAGCATATCTCAGGCCCTGGGTTCAATCTTCAGCACTACATACATACACACACACACACACACACACACACACACACACACAATTGAAAAAAATCTGAATATAAATATATAAGCTAATTACATTAAATGAATTGAGTATATATAATTATGCACATACATTTTATATTAAAATAATAAAACTATTCTGCATAACAAATATTGTATCCTACATTAAAAATACAACAGAAACATATAAAACCAAAAAGTCTTATATTCACAAACCAATTCCTGCTCCACAAAAAGAAATAGATAGCAGATTTGGAATCTCAAGATATAAACACATAACATTTCTCTAAGTTTTCGATGTCATCACCTTTATCTTTTTATAGACCAAATTCATTTATACTAACAGAAAGACACAGACTTCTTTGTTGGATGAATGAATGAACTTCCTAAAATATTTATTAAACAAAATAGCAACCTATGTAACTTAAATATCATGCCTGTTTGTAACAGCTGCATTGACAGTAAGTTGAGAAGTAAAGCCATGCAGAAATGTTTGCCTTTTCCATGCTTCTAAGCATACTAGGATGCACATTTAAGAAGGGAAAGAGTGAAGCTCAGTTTCATTCTACTATTGATCTATCAGACAAGAACTTAATCAATCTTCTTTATAAGCTATTAAAGCAGAGCTCAAGAAATGAACTCACCTGATGCATTCAACATTGATTGCTTCTTTCTAAGAACTGAATATGTCAGTCTTATCTACTACTACAGCTGTGATTCAATTTTTAAGGGACAAGATTTTTCCTTCATTAGTTTCTTCAAAATGATCCAATTAAGAAAAAGCATTTTTGATACAAGCCCATAGTAAATGACTGAAACAAAATGAAGACCATAACCCTCAATTTCAGTCACAGCCTCCAGAGAAAATGAGAGACCAAAAGCATATGTTCATCAAAGGAAATTCAGCACTAGTCCCAAGATACTGCTCTAGTGTGAATTCTGAAAAATGCTCTGGCAGCCTGAAACTAATGTTGAGACCTTAAGCTCAGATAAATCTTGGAAATTCAAAGGGAAACTCAAGGCAGCAGTAAATCTGTCTTTACTGCATATACATTTCAGCCAGGGGCTTTTATAAGTAGTATTAGGTTATATGACATCTCATTCAGCATCTAACTACCTCATAAATATAGGCAGCAAGGTCATTTTATATTTACAGGGCAACTCTAAAAGTGCTAGATGCTATACACCGGGGTTGGGAGGAGGGGAAAGGTTCTATATTCTTGTTTTATTAGGAAAGGTGAATAGCATAAATCCTCAATGACCAGAGAGACTTCCTTTTGACTCAGCTTTCTGGTTTACATTTCCTCTTTCTAGGCATCTTCACATTTAAAAATTAAACACTAGAAAAAGCAGCAATAAAGAGTAATCTCTACAGCATTCCAAAGCTCTTCAGGGTATTTCCCACTTGAACACGGAAGGACTGCCGACCTCCTGATATTATACCGTGTTTTCCTATGGTAGATAAGAGAGGATAAAATAACCATCCCCCACCCTCACTCATGGCTTATTTCCTTATGTTCTCCGCAAATATCATACCACTCTATCAGAGACTATTGTGGGTGTTTTGTTTTCACAAGATCTGATATTCACACACTCACCTAAACCACTGTATATCATTCCTAATGAATTCACCTACAGGCAGGGATTGCAGCAAATTTGGAATCTGTTGGGGTACTAGTTCCAGGATCCTCTGCAGATACCAAAATATACAGATCCTCACATCCCTTATATAAAATGGCATAGTATTTGCTTATAATCTATGAACTTTCTCCTGTGTATTTTAAGTCATCTCTAGATTACCTATAATACCTAATACACTGTGAACTAAGTAGGTTTTGTGTTGCTGTGACAAAATACCTCAGAGAAATGGCTTAGGGGAAGGAAGATTTATTTTAGCTCACAGTTTCAGAGGATCTCAGTCCACAGTGATGGAATGGAATGGCACAGCAGGGACAAGAGCATGTGGCAAAGGCTCTGACATCACAGAAACAGGAAGCAGAGAAAGCAAGACTAGAACAAGGAGAGAGCAATGTAAAACCTTCTAAGGCCAACCCCCAGTGACCTTTCCTAGCCAGAGGTCCCACCTCCTAAAACTTCCACAGCCTCCCAAAAAAGCGCCACCTGCTAGGGACTAACCACTCAAACATGAACCTTGAAGAACATTTTATATTCAAACCATGTTGTTGCTGTTGGATGCCACTGAGACTCATAGCAACCCACATAGTGTTTCCAATGGCTGATCATTTCAGGATTGTCTCACGAGTGGGTTGCCACATCCTTATTCCATTTTTGCAGTGGAGGTGATTGAATTCAGGTCCTCAAAAAGTATGGAGCAGCACTCTACCAACCGAGCTAAAGCTCAGCCCATTCAAACCATAGTACAATGTAAATATAAGTAGTTGTTTAAGGAATAATGACAAGGAAAAAAATAAAAGGCTGAAATGTAGCCTTAGAAGTAGAATGCATGCTTTGATCATGCACCAGAAACACACATGAAAGTTTACACATATTCAAACACATTTTTTAAAAAATATTTTCAATGTTTGGTTGATTAACTTTAGAGACATAAAACCCAAAGATAACATTTCATATCTGAACTGTCTCCTCCTCACACATCTATCTTCTGGAAGCTTTTTGAGGCAGATTAAGAAGCCACACTAAACCACAGTAACAGGCCCTGGCTAGTTGACAATTATCTTCTTCACCCAGCTTCATTGTCCTTTAACTTCACATCCCAGCAAAAGAATAAAACATTCAATCTCTCAGCAATTAAGGTGCTATTATATGTGTGGATTCCCTTAGAAATCCAGGAAGTTGGAGGTCTTATTCTTCCAGAATATATAATACATTCAGGAAGATGGGAGGCAGTATGGGGTCTAATGTTTATTTATTGCAAAAGTCAAGAATAGCTGGAAGTCCATTAAGAGGATGTTTCAGTAGATTATATTGCCTTGTAATTAATTTCCAGTGGTATTTATGGGAGAACCCTTTAATCAGCATAATTCAGACTTTGAAAATTATAATATTAACTAATATTAATTAAATAATAATTTATAAATTTCAATAGTTTTAATTATCTTTTGATTAAATTACTTGTTACTCAATTCCACACTGCTTTTGATATTAATTAGCTAACCTAAACATGATCTACTGAAACTACTCCCAGTGGATTAAGGAATATTGTCTAAACAGGTCAACACTGAGATACTTAAGTGTGACAATTTAGATTGCATGATTAGCAAGATTAATTGTTTAAGGTACTGGCTTTTTCTGTTTTCAACTTGCCAGTGGATAAGGTCTTTAAAATATGCTCTGGGTTTCCCTGGGCCCAAATTCTGAGATATCCCACATTCTGTTATTCCCTGCTTCTATCCTTCCCACTTCCTTGTCTATCCTGTTACAGAATTTCTAGTCTTCTGAGACCTAAATTAGTTTCAGCCTATTAATCAGCCAACAAAATATGTCAGTGGAAAATGAAGTTGCAACCCCACCCCCATTATAGGCAGTTCTCTTCACCCCCATCTCTGACAATGGAGCTGGGGACCCCAGTGCTACAGCCTAATTTAGGTCTTCTCTGTGCAGTGACAACCAGTCCAGATCTCATTTTTTATATGCTAATATTTAATTTAATGCCATCTCCCCCAAGTTCTTAAAGATAAGTGTGTCATTCCCTCCACATATGGGTCTTTCATGTTGGTGGGAGTATCTAGGCTCCCTGCCCTGCCCCATCCCCAGCATCCCACCTCAGATATTAAGATCCTTTTAAGTGGAATTTTAAAGTCAGTTATCAAAATGGCAATTTGTACTCATCATTAAATCATCAAGAAAAGCAGAGGGATATATACTAAACAAATAAAGAAAGTGAGAAAATCATCGTTTCCAGGGGCTGTCAGGAAACACTACAGGTTATGGGATCCTCACCTTTATTCAAAAATAATCCTTATAAGATGGGGGAGTACAAAATTCTCACTGAGAAGATGTCATCACAGACAGGTTTTACAACAGAACATGCAAGTGATCATCTTAGGTGTTTCATATCATAGTGTGTTATACTTTAAATAATGTCATCCTGGAACTACTATTTATAAGGATTAATGAGCATAAATTATATTCAGAGCTCTTACATTCTCCAGTTCAGTATCTGATCTCAGTGTCTTGCACTACACCTGAGAATAGTGTACTACTTGACAATGAAAATCAACAGCAGTACATAAGACACAACATTTGTTATGCTTTGAAATTTCACAAGTAAACAGAAGAGAATTTGTAATGCCAAAATATTCATTGTTACTTCTCATTACATTACATAGTTTTGCTATTTATATAAAATAAAGCTATAAACTGTATGTATCATAAAGGAAGGGCTATATCACATAGTTCTGAAATATTTTTATATCTATTATTCAAGGTCTAGTGATTTTCTTTTAGTTTTACCTTTCACTGCTTAGACTATTCTTTTAAAAAAAGGAATGACTTCCTTGCTCACTGGGTTGCAACATAGAAAATTCTTTATATCTATATACTTGGAAAAGAAAATTTTTTCAAAATCAATTTTAAGTATCTTATAATTATTAGAACTGGTTAAACTTATTTCCATGGTATTTTACTGAGAAGATGACTGCTAAAATGTTCATCTGATAAGCAATTTTTTAATAAATACAAGTGACAACATTTCTATTATTTTGACAAAAAGGGTAAGGTGTGATAGGAAGAACAATGATCATGAAGTGAAAATTTTAGAAATGTATGATTTTATATTTATTAAATGCAAGAGCAGCAAAATCATGAGTTACAAAAAAGGGAAATTACTGTTTAAAAATAATTAAACATAAATTCAAATCTACTTCACTGGCAACTTAGATAAGTGAAGGTAAAAATCATGTGTATTAAGGGACACAGCCTTCCAAGTGGAAGTGACCACAAGAGCAAAGACTCTGGGGAGAGAGCTTCCTTAGGGAGGTATGTGAATGGAAAACAAGTTGTTGTTGTTGTTAGGTGCCCTTGAGTCGGTATGTGATTCATAGCGACCCTCATAGGGTTTTCAACAAGAGACTAGGGGAAATGAGTGTGGGAAGAAGCCTGGAGCTAGGTCATGCAGGAATTCATAAGCTATGGTGGGGACTTAGCATGCTGTTCTAGGTGTGATGGGGAAGTCATAATAGAGTTTTGAGCAGGGAAGGGACATAATCTAAATTTTGAAAGAATTATATTCTGTAAAAAGCGAGAATCAGAAGCCAGAGAGAAAGGAAGGATAACTGCTAGGAACTCCTGCTGGGGTCCCAGTGAGAGGTATGATGACTTGAGACATGGTAGTAGAAGTAAAGTGATGATAAATGGTTGGATTCAGGACACATTTTGAACATCAAGTCAAAAACATTTACTTATATATTAGATGTGGGATGTAGTTGAATGGTGTAATAAAATATAACCAAAACAATATTATATTGATAATATAAATATTTATCCAAAAATGAAAATCTTAGATGGAATACAAAATAATGAAAGGCTTTCTGATAAACAGAAATAATTTTTGGTGAAAGAACAGTGGATGATTCTCTAAATCATGTACAGTATCTGGAATTTGAGATGTAAGGACTATAGACAATTACTTTGTTTCAATGAGAGGCACCATTATCTACTTTAATTTTTTCTTCTGATCTTGGTTCTCAATAACAGATGCTACTTGATAAATTCACAGTAGAAAAGAGAAAAATTGAAATCTAAAGTCCCCAAACCTCCTATCAATAATTCTTTACACCCTTAGTAACCATCAGATGCTTTGTCAGGGTAACTGACTAGGTGACACACTGATGATTTAAACATCAATTTCTCTTATTGTCTCTGTTCATGTATTAGTAGACTCTCATTGCTATAACAAATACCTGAGGAAAACAAGGGAGGAAAGGTTTATTTTGGCTCACAGTTTCAGAGGTTTCAGTCCACCATGGCAGGGAAAGTGTGGTGGAGCAGCACAGCTCACAGTTATGGTGGCTAGGAAGCAGAGTAGAATATACCTGTGCTTGTTTGCTTTCTTGTTCTCCCTTTTATTCAACCTTGCCCACAGCCAATGGGATGGTATTGCTCATTTTCAGAGTGGGTCTCCTCCCTTAGTTAATCCTTTCTGGAAACACCCTCATTGACACATACAGATATGTGCTTTACTAATTCCAAAGGCAATCCTGAAACAGTCAGCCATTGAAAACCCTAACAGGGTCACTATGAGTCGGATACCAATCAAAGGCACCTAACAACAACAACAATTTCTTAGGTATCTCTTAATACGATCAAGTTGATAATCAAGATTAACCATGGCTCATACTCTAAAGAAGGGCTGGCCCAAAATGAAGCATCCAAATAAAAATTACTCATGAAATCTTGGCATATATTTATGTAATAAAATTATATTATTCTTAGAGTCAAGTAAAATCAAACTTTTAACTATAAAGTTTTATCCCATGATTCTCAGAATGTTTTAAAGAATTTATACCATATAACTAATGATAAGAATATTTAAATTTGGTCATTTAAGGACTTAATTGTTGGGAGCGGAGACCACCAGAGTTCTATACTCTCTTGGCTTCCTTTCTTTATCGAGAACTCGTGACCTTTTGCATGACTGATGGCCGGCAATTAACCACAATAGGTTGCAGACCACCTGCCAGCTGCGGCCTTTGATTGAGATAAAATTCTTCCCCCGCCTACTTCCTCATTCCTGTGAGCTTAAAAGGACCAG
>VMDO01029628.1:0-22396 GCA_007922755.1 Pedetes capensis | reverse complement strand
GAGGAATAGTGTGGGTATTTGAAGATTGTTAGGTAAAAATGGCTTGACCTGAAATTTCCCTTTAGTCTGAATGAAGAAGGCTTTGAGAATGAAGTCAAGCCAATCTTTCATTTGGAAACAGAGTTTTCAAAATGCTGTAATATCTTCTAACATGATATATTTCAGTTGTGTCTCTTTATAAGGCCTTACTTTTAAGGAAAAACTGGGCACATGACGTTAAGCATATTTGTATTATAGCACTCTGAGAATAATTTTTATCAGCCAAGATCCTCCTTTTAGCATCCTTGATAATTGTATCATTTGTTTATGACGTTTGTGTGTGTGACAGGTTCACGTTTGTGAGGGAATTTAAGTTCATTTAGGACTTAGAGAACGTGGACGCTAGATGTAGAAGTCATATGTTCAAAAAATAAAACCTTGCTATTAAAGTTTGGGGAGAAATTTATTCCTTGGCATTTGCAACTACTAACCTGAGCTGGCCTGGAAATCATTGAACACTCGTATTCAGATTACTTCTATAAATACTCAAAATGCTCAAATCTGGACAAGGTCCATCTCGTGACAAATAACACGTGCTATTCATACATCACTTTCCCTGACAATGGCTTAAAATCAGCCACAGCCAATAGCATTTCAACTACAGATGAAAATATGAAAACTCATCATCTTTTGGGGTGACTTGAAGGGGATCGGATGACTGAGGTTTTGATTTTGATAAATTACTCACTTTATATTACTCCTTCAAGGAGACCTTTCTTTTAGAGGATGCCTGGAAAAAATATGATCTATATAAATGGTGAGGCTAGAAATAGAAAGTGAATCTTCTCACTCTAAAAGCTGTAAAATTTCCTACACATTGTCAACCTAACCTAAACTGAAATTGGTGAAGGTAGGAGGAGGGAAGAGGAATTAAACATTACAATTTATTATACTCTATGCACTTTCCTCCAAGTGTTTTGTTAACATTTAACACTGATGTTTATCAATTGACATGATTATCCCTCCCACAGTTGGTAACTTTGACCTTCTGGCAAAACCCCTGGACACATAAGAACATGTGGGGGCCTGGTGAAAGTTCATGTCACAGTCCCCTTTCACTTGGAGATCTAGTTCAGTCCATTCCTTCTACCCATAAGTCCTGATTTGGGATTCTCCTCTCTAATATCAATGTCTCTTCTACTACTACATCCTGTTTACTTCCCAGGAATAAAGAGATTTTTTTTTCTAAGCCTGAAAATCCCTGAGTCCAAGTTTACAACCTAGGACTCAACCTCCCTTTTTGCTTTTCATTTTACTATGTATTACGTCCAGTAGCACTAGGTTGGAATGTTGCCCAATGTCAGCTTGTGCTTCTCATTTAGTCCTTTTATTTATATCAAGTTAAGTAATTGCCGGTTCTCTTAGTCGTGCAAAATCCATGATGCCTTAATGTTCTGTTTGCTTAGGATGAGTAATTGTGTATTTGTTCCTTCTCAGATATGACTTCTTGCCGAGCTTTAGGTGAGCTCTTTTAGATAACATGCCTTATATCTCAGATGATTTATTCACTTTCAAGTTTGCAGGAATTCATTGTTAAAGGTTGACGTGAATGCTTACAGCTTGGGCTCCAATGTAATCTCCTGAATAGCAATTAATAAATAAAAGATGGTTGCTGTTGTTCATAGAAGATCTAGGTTTTCTCAGATAGTGTTTCTTCTTTTCCTTTATGTTTCCACCAGACTTCATGTCAGACATCTCTAGGGGTTGATGGTGTAAAATATTTTCTGTAAACTCCAAAGCTTTTACTGTTGCTTCAGTACCCTGGATCCTCTATGTTACCTTTTGTTTTCTTGTCAGAAATGATCTTACTCAATTTCTGTTTCTTTAACTTATCTTCCTTCCTGTGAAGAGAAGAAACATGCCTCTTTCTAGATTTAGCAGTAAAAGATGCTTATTAAGTGTGTAACTTAAGCAAGTTGTCTCCATTTTCTCATCTGAAAAATGCTAACACTCTTGCCAATAGCACAACTGTAAGGATTATAGTAAGTTAATGTAAGTAAAGCACTTATAATATTGCTGGGCACAGACTAATTTCTATATGCATCATTAGCTATTAGCGTAATTGTTATTCTGACTATTTTAAATATATTTCAGAACAAATGGAACAGTGTGCATTGTTATTTAACTTTATGTGGCTGTATATATTCATTGCCTGCTGCCATACCACTGTGGCGTCCAATCTCAGCAGGGTGGGGCCTGGCACAACTTTAGAAAAAATACCTGAAGCTCAAAGACATCAAACCACTTACTTAAGGTTACAAAAAAGTGGCAAAGCTGGAGTTTAACCCCAAACTCCAATATTCACTTAATACCCTCTTTTTGAAGATGCCAGAAAAGAAATATTCTTGGAACAAATATTTTCATTACACCACATTGCCGCCTTATAGGAAAGGTGATCTTTTGCCCTTTCTTTTCCAGAATCTCCAGGTAAAGATTTTGGTCCCACTCTGGGATTGAAAAAGTCCAGTTCCTTGGAGAGTCTGCAGACTGCTGTGGCTGAAGTCAGAAAGAATGACCTCCCCTTTCACAGGCCCCGGCCACACATGGTTAGAGGCCGAGGCTGCAACGAGAGCTTCAGAGCAGCCATTGACAAATCTTACGACGGACCTGAAGAATTAGAAGCTGGTAGGACAATGTGCTCCCTTGAGCGGTTTCTTCATCTCATTATTATCTGCAAATCATAGGCAAGAATGTGTGCTTAACTACAGAGAGAAATGATTTAAAGATCACAATTATATTTTTGATATTAAAAGTAATTCATTTTCTTGATACATTTTGCCCTTTGGCTTAATGAACATGGAATTGGAGAACGCAATATGCAATTTATTTTAGAGTGCAAACGCTAAAGAAATGTTCTTCTTTGCTTTCCTACAAGGACCAACTGCCATTTACCCTTAGGGTACGAGCGCTAAGTATGCATTTCTTGACATTCTTATTTGAGTCATTAAAAGCAGCATCAACCAGAGGGCTGACTGCTAATTGAGCAGAAGCAGTCGGGTTGTATTTGTGCTCAAAAACCTCTCCTAGAAAGAAACTCACCCTGTTTGTCCCAGCTTGTGGGTTTTCTGAGCTGGTCAAGGTTAACAAGCCAGCTTTCAGAGAAATTAGTGTTTTAGCACATTTCAAGCCTTTCACTCTACCAGCTGAGCAACCAAAGGGCTTCACTCCCATCCTCAAACTTGAAGGAAGCAGGTTTAGGCAATTGCGGCTTCAAAGGATACAAGTAGCCACATGGAAAGTTAGAACTCTGGAGTGCTTGTATTCATTCTTCTGCGTTTAACATTTTGACTTTTCTTTACATACTAACTGCAAGTGTCCCTGACCACGTGCATTGATTTTTCTCTCTGTACAGACGATCTGTCTGATAAGAGCTCTCACTCTGGCCAAGGAGCTCTGAATTGTGAGTCTGCCCCTCAGGGGAACGCCGAGCTGGAGGATATGGAAAATAAAGCCAGGAAAGTAAAAAAAACGAAAGAGAAGGAGAAGAAAAAGGAAAAGGGCAAGTTGAAAGTCAAGGAGAAAAAGCGAAAAGAGGAAAATGAAGACCCGGAGAGGAAAGTGAAGAGGAAAGGCTTTGGTGCCATGCTGAGGTATGGGCCTGCTTTGAAGGCAAAGTTGGTTTTGTTTCTCCTTTTGTTTCTTCAGTAAACTCACTCCTCTGTGTATACGCAGAAAAAAAAAAAAGGGCCAAGCATTCCTTCGTCTTTGGCTAAATGCATAAAAATCAAACCGAGCAGGTGCATGTTCTTTTCCTGCAGAAGCAGAAGGAACCTTCTGGGCAGCTCCTAAAGCTTGCAGTGAAGCAGGAAACTGTCATAAATCTGTTGTCAAGGAAAGGCCATTGCTTAACAGGGTACAGGCGTTGCCTGCAGCCCTTCAGACTGGAGTATTTCTTGTGTTTCCTTCTACACAGGGAAGGCAGGAGGCCGAGGGTCCTCCACTGTTACCTGTAGAGCACCTCCTTTGAATGAGAAAATTCAGGGTCAGTGAACCTCATCCCTCTGTGGACTCCCGCTGTGCAGGCAGCCAGGCCTCTGGGCACAGTAGCTGTCACCTGCAGAGGCACTGCGATGCAGTGGACATGTTACTGGGCTCAGGTCCAGACGCCCTTGGTCTGAATCCAGGACCCTCCACACAGGAGCCACAGGGCTTGACACACCTTGCCTAATTTCCCTGAGGCTTCCTTTCCTCGAGTTCACAGGGAGGCTGGCACAGCTGCCCTACCGACACAGCAGGTGGTGAGATAGGATTTCCTATGCAGCAGGTTCCTTGGCGAGGCAGGGCGTAGCAGGGTGCAGCTGGAAGGCAGCTTGCTTTCTTTTCCTACAGCTATCTTCAGAATGATCCATGAAGGCTGCTATCTGCATCTTGATATCTCATCATTCTGCCTCATATACTTCTGGTCACTTTCAGATAATAAGACATCTTTGTCAAATAACCAATCCAATGTAAATCAAAACTCCTCCTTTCCTGCCCCTTGGACCTCAGCCCCAAGGGATGCTCTCCAGTGTGGTGAGAAGCCAGAGTCTACCTTCTCCTACTTGTCTACTCTGGAACCAGGGGCAAGGGAAGGTCAGCATTAAACAGGAGGGCATTTTATTTAATTGGTGTGTCTAGTGAAATCTGGCTATTTTTGTGGATTGCTCATGAAGCTCCCTACCATACCAATTACTAATGTTGTTGTTGTTAGGTGCCATCGAGTCAGTATCCAACTCATAGCGACCCTCCTAGGGTTTTCAATGGCTGACTGTTTCAGGATTGCCTTGGGTGTGGATTGCCAGGTCCTTTTCCCATTTTTGGAATTGAACTCGGGACCTCAGAGACTGCAGCGCAGCCCTCTACCAACTGAGCTAAATCCCAGCCCAATTACTAATGTAGGAAATGCAGTTCCCTCCCAACTTCCTAAGGACTTTTTGCCCTTGACCTCTGACCTCAGACAGAGTCTCCTTACCCCAGCTGATTTATTTCTTAGACAGTGGCAGTTTTCATTTTTAAATTTTTTCCTCGGAATTGTGTGTTGGGGCGGGGAACCAAAGGCCTTACATATGCTAGGCTGGTGCTCAACCACTGAGCTATTCTCTCATACCCTTTTATATTCTTCATTTTGAGACAGGGTCTTGCTGTGTTGTGCAGGCTGCTTCTGGCCTTGCTCTTGCAATCCTCCTGCCTCAGCCTCCCAGATAGCTGGATTACAGGCATGTGCCACAGCGCCTGGCTGGTGGTGATAGTTTGAGGGTGGCTCAACTTGCTGCAGTGTCTTCTTGGCCACTAGAATTACTGATGTCTCCCTGCTGCAGAGGATGCATGTGCAGCTTGTTCCCACGGCTCTCCCTCTCCTCAACTTCCACAGGGCTGCTCCAGCCTCACATCCTCAGCCTTCTCCTGAGCAAGTCAAGCTCCCATTCGGTGCCTCCCTGTGTAAGGGCAGCCTGCAGCTATAGCCCTGTGGCATCCGATCCTGTCAGATCTCGGAAGCTAAGCAGGGTCAGGCCTGCTTAGTACTTGGATGGGGGACCACCTGGGAACACCAGGTGCTATAGGCTTGGGAGACAGACCCAGCAACCCACTCCCAAAAATCAATCTGCCATTGAAAACCCTATGAACAGCAGAGAAGCACTGACAATAGTGTTTCGCCTGTTGTATGTAGGGTCGCTATGAGTTGGATACCGACTTGATGGCACCTAACAACAACAACAACAACATGTAAGGGCACATGCCAACCTCCCCCAGAAATGCTGTCCTGCATGGAGAAAAGGAAAAGGTCAGAAAAGGTTCACAAGTCACTAAGTAAAAACACAGGAAGTAGAGTGGCTGTCTCCTTTCATGCAATTACCTACAAATTCTCTAAAGGATTTTCTAACATGTCTCTCCCTTATTTTGTTGGGAGTGCCAGGTATAGGTACCCTTTACCATTACATTTTTGTGGGTGGAGGGTGAACCCAGGACCTCACATATGCTTTTGCAAGCATTCTATCACACCCCCTGCCTACTTTTTACAGTTATTTTAGACAGGGTCTTGCTAAATTACATAGGCTGCCTCTGACCTGGAACTCGTGATCCCTCTGCCTCCACCTCCTGAGTTAGTGGGATAAAAGTGTGTGCCATCACACCTGGCTCCTATTTTTTATTTTGAGTCAAGGTCTTGCTAAATTATGCATGCTGCCCCTGGCCTCAAACTCATGAGCCTCCTGGCTAGCCTCTTTTTGAGTCATTAGGATTACAGTCATGTGCCACTGCATCTGGCCTCCATTACTTTCTTTACTCCTATAATTTCCCATCAAGTCAAGTAATCTCTGTATTTCTCTTCCAGGAACTAAAGGTCAGGTTAACCACCTCTTATGAAACCTTCAGGAGGTAAAAACACTGAGTGGTATATGATACCAGTTGTTTTCTGTTTCAGATCTCTGTCTCTGTCCTCTCTCTCTCTCTCTCTCTCTCTCTCTCTCTCTCTCTCTCTCTCTCTCTCTCTACCTTATAAACTTCAAAGTGACACTTAGAGGATACAAATACTATTGATAGTGCTGAGCCTATCTGCATTGTGCCCAGTGTTCACAGAGTGCTCTGCGAGTGTCTTCCTGCTCAAAATCTTGAGAGTAACTTGCCCCTGGATGTATTGTTACAAGACAGGCTGTGGTCCTGCTGAGGTCGCCCCAGCAGGTCTGATATCCTGGTGGCCACTTGGCTCTCAATCAAATTTCAACAACTGAGTTTTAAACTTTTGTTTGGAGACCGTGTAGCCCAGGCTTGCCTATAACTCCCTATATGTCCCAAGCTAACCTCAAACTTGGCATCCCCCTGCCTCAGCCTCCCAAATGCTGGTATTACAGGTGTACACTACCACACCTAACAAACTGTGTTGTAAAGATCCAATTGTCTTTTATTAGTGATTCATGAATCCAGCAGCATCCCACCTAGAGAAGAAAAGGGTGCTCAGAGCTGAGCAGAGGGATATGGACTTTATAAGCAGAAAAGGCTAAAGAAAGCAGAAACAAGGAACAAAAAGTAGATTGCTTCATTTCAAAATGACTTTCCTTATAGAGTTAAAGCAGACAGGATTCTCTCATTGTGCCAGTTCAGGGTTGGACCTCTTTGGACTGGTTGCTATAAGTCTCCTGTTTTTTGGAAAACTGGCCTACTTCTGACTTCGTGTGATACCTAGCATGAACGACTTCATTCTGGTTTAGTCTAGTCTGCTTTGCTCTTGTGTAGGAGCTTGAACCAAAACAATGACCTGCATTTTATTTTACATGACATATAGACAAGTGACTAGTCACCAGACAAACCTTTCAAAGTTGTTATTGTTGTTAGGTGCTGTCCAGTGGAGTCTGACTCACAGCCCAAATATGTAGAGCAGAGTGAAACACTCCCTGATTCTGTGCCAGGCACACGATCTTATTTATGTTTAAGTCCGTTGTTGCAGACACTGTGTCAGTCCATCTAGTGGAGGGTCTTCCTTTTATTTCTCTGACTCACCGCTCTGCCAAACATGATGTCCTTTCCCAGGGATTGGTTCCTCCTGACTACATGTCCAAAATACATAAGATGCAGTCTAGCCATCCTTGCTTCCAAGGAGCACTCTGGTTGCATTTCTTCTAGGACAGATCTGTTGGTTTTTTTGGCAGTCCATGGTTTATTCAATGCTCTTCTCCAGCACCATGATTCAAAAGCATCAATTCATCTCCTGTCTCCCTTGTTCAATGTCCACCTTTCACAACCACATGATGGAACTGAAAATACCATGGCATGAGTTAGGGGCCCCTCCATCTTCAATGTGACATCTTTACTTTTGAACACTTTAAAGACATATTTTGCAACAGCTTTTCCCAGTGCAATTCATCTTTTGATTTCTTGACTGCTGCTTCCACGAGTATTGATTGTAGAACCAACTAAAGCAAAATCTTGGACAGCTTCAATCTTTTCTCCATTTATCATGAAGTTGCATATTGACCCAGTTGTAAGCACTTTTGTTTTGTTGATGTTGAGTTGAAATCCATACTGAAGGCTGTATTCTTTGTTTCAAATCCTCTTCCCTTTCAGCAAGCATAGTTTTGTTATGCAGATTAGTGAGTCTTTCTCCAAACATGCTGTTGTGTTCTTCTTCATAAAGTTCAGCTTCTGGGATTATTTGCTCAGCATAGAAATTGAAGAGGTATGGTGAAAGGATGCAGCCATGATGCACACCTTACTATGCTTTAAACCAAGCAATGTTTGCTTGTTCTGTTCAATCAACTGCCTCTTGGCTCATGTACAGATTCCTCATGAGTACGATGAGGTCCTCCGGTATTCCTATTCTTCACAGTGTTATCCATAATTTATTATGCTCCACACAGTCAAATGCCTTTACATAGTCAATAAAACAGATAGATATCTTGCTGGTATTCTCTGCTTTAGGCTAATATCCATCTGACATCAGCAATGATGTCTCAGGTTCCCCACCCTCTTGTGAAACTGGCCTGATTTTTCTGGCAGTTCCCTGTCTATATATTGCTGTAGTCACTTTTGAATAATCTTTAGTAAAATTTTACTTGTATGTGATAGTAATGATATCATTTGATAGTTTGCACATTCAGTTAGATCCCCTTTCTTGGGAATAAGCACAAATATGGATCTCTTCCAATCAGTTGGCCAGGTAGCTGTTTTCTAATTCTCTTGGCATAAACACATTAGCACCTCCAGTGCTGCATCTGTTTGTTGAAACATCTCTATTGGTATTCCATCAATTCCCCAGAGCCTTATGTTTTGCCAGTTCCTTCAAGGCATCTTCCACCTCATCTTTCAATGCCATTGGTTCTTCATCATATGCAACCTCTTGAAATGGTTGGTCATCCACCAGTTCTTTTTTGCATAATAACTAACCTCTCAATAGCCATGATCATTTTTCTTGGTGATCTATACAGACTGTCTTTTGTTTGGCCACCTTGAATTTTAAACTTACCCTTATTCTGAGTAACTATTATGGTTGACAGAAGTTATGGACTCTGACTTATGCATCTTGATAATAATTATAACAATATTTAGATGAGATTTTTATCTTCAAGGAGATAGAGTTGAGCAGTTACAAGTACAGGCTGTCCATGTGAATTTCTGAATTTAAACTTGGCTCCTCTACTTTCTATCTAGGTACAAGTGAACAAATTATGTAGCCCCTGTCCCTCAGTTTCCTCATCTGAGAAATGAGAATAATAATAGAATCTACCATTATTGCAAGAGTTGTATTTGTTTAATTGTATGTAATGTGCTTAGAACTATACTTCAAAAGTAGTATACATTTAGTAGTAAACATAGTCATGGTCCCCTAAATGTGTCCACGTTTTAATCCCTAGTGTCTGTGTATTTGTTATATGTTGCCTGGCAAAGAATTAAGATTACAGATGGAATTAATCAGTTGACCTTAAGATAAAGCAATTATCTGAATTTCTTCAGTGGGTCTAAGGTAATCACAAAGGGGCCTAAATGTGAAAGAGGAAGATCTGATTAAGTGAGTAAGATGAGAAAAGTACAATGCTGCTCGCTGTGAAGATGGAGGGAAACATGAGCTAAGGAATGTGGACAGCCTCTAAAAGCTAGCAAAGGCAAGGAAATGGATTTTCTCCAGCCAACCCCTTATTTTCAGCCCATTTGTGTTGTTCAAGCCACTAAGTTTGTAGAAATTTCTTAAAGCATCAATAGAAGCTTAATATTGTTATTATCATCATTACTACTTTTACAATATCATGGCAATTTATAAGGAAAACTTTCCTCTTTAAGATATTAAAGAAAAAACTCTTAAAATGATTTAACTAGAAGTGTCTATAAATACAAAACCTTTTAAAGAATCACCCATCTCATTTTGTAGACTATTACTAAATTAAACCTTAATTGTATATTTTATTTTGCATGATTTTATATACTTCATTGCCCACAATACAGTTCCAGCTCTTCTCTTTTGTTGTCCAATATACACTGGATTTTCATATAATAGAAATCACAAGTCCTGGATCCTTTAGACATCTAGCACCTTGGATTTTCTTTCCTTTTCACTATTTTAGAAAAATCAAGCTTTGAAAGGTGGTGTTTGATTTTATCTTTGTTATAAAAATAGCAACTGTTTTCCATAGCCTATTGCATTTGAGTGTGTGAGCATATTGGAGTCGATGCTCCATGCGCATTTTCAACAGCAAGGAACACAAAAGCTGTTACCATTAGCCAACAGATTTTGCTTTAATTCTCATCTGTTGCTCAGATGCTATTGACTTAGTTTCTTTCTTATTTAAAAAAGATTGATTGCTGTAAAGTTCTCTTAGAGTTAGATGTGACTTGAATCTGCATTATTTTTTCCATTACCTCCATTTCTCTGACACTCTCCTGAAGATGAGGTTTTGGTTTAGGTTCTGCAGTTATACCATGTACAATGGCACCTGGCCAAAGGGGTAAGTGAGGCCTTAACCCTTTGACTACCAATTTCATATCAAAATATAGGACAATATGTATTTTATTTCCAGAAATGTTTCATTATAATGAACAAAACAAGAGCATGATTATAAAAATAATTAGAATACATAGTATGAGTTTGTGAAATACATTTTTCTACCACTTACTTAATGTTCTGTCAAATTCATACATACTCCCTCTTTGCCATATGTGTCCTGATTATTGTCAAAGAGTTTAAATTCTTCCCTTTCTCTTCACCAAGCCATGAATCCTGAAAGTGTGAATATGGTAGCAGTGGCCTTGTTCTTGCTTCTAAAGAGTTAAGCATGTTTTTCTGATGATAGCTTGTCCATTCATGTTAATGATGCATAGTAGAACAGTTTGGAACTGGGATTTAGCTCAGTTGGTAGAGTGCTGCTCTGTGCTCTCTGAGGGCCTGAGTTTGATCCTTAGCACCACAGAAACGTGAGAAGGATCTGGCAGCCCACTCCCAAAACAATCCCAAAACAATCAGCCATTGAATACCATATGAATAGCAGAGAAACACTAACATAGTGCCAGCCATGGCACAGTGTTGAAGAGTCTTTTGTTCTGTTGTACATAGGGTCCCTGTGAGTCAAACCTGACTCAGTGACACCTGACAACAGTAGAACAGTTTAGTTTACTTTTTAATTTTACCTATTCCTGATCCTATTGAAAATGTTGTGAGGGCTCTTTTTCATTCCTACCTTTCTACATGTTTTCTAGTTCCAATATTCTAATACTTCTCTCATTTCAAATTATCTCCTTGCATGAATCAGGTGTGGCTCTAACATAGGCATGAATTATTGTAGAAAATATTCAGCTCAAGAATCTCCCAATTTTGATAGTCTCCCTGTGCGTTCTGTTTACCTGCCACTGCAAGAGGAGTTCAGTGCATCTGTCACCAGTTTAGCCTTGAGGTCCTTGCTTGATGTGGGAGGGAAAGCATGAATAGGCATTTACAGTTCTTTTTCATGTTACCAGTTCATTCTGGTGTTTCTAGCTCTTAGTGTTACCAGCTCATCTCAAGGTTCCTTTGCTTGAGATGAAAATTGTGAAGAGGAAAGCAATAGCATCTAAACCAGGCTTTGGTGGCTTGCACTCAAGCAGAAGGGAGATAGTGCATAGGATGGTGTTCCCAGATAGGAGGAGCAAAGCTTATATAGACAAAAAATGGCAAGCTCACACAGGCACAGTCAGATGTCGTACAAGATCCCATGATTTCTGCATACCTTTTCCATTCTTTTTTCTAGGCACTGGGGTTTGCACTTGATACAGTGATCTGGAAGTATGCATTGGATTCATGTGTGCTTGGCTCATGAATAATGGCAGAGGTGCTCACTACCACCACCCAGGAAGGTCATATATGCATCGAGTTCAGGCATATTGTGCATGCAGAGGTTGCAAGAAGGCTTGAGGGAGGACTCAACAACTTCTAAACCTAGTCATTGATAGAATTATTTTTTGAATTTGGCAAGAAACCTTGGTAGGGAAATCAGGGACTTCCTTGATCTGTTGCAGTTCAGGATGCTTAAATTTTTCCATCACATGTTTACTCCCTGAGGCATCATGCTCTTCAAGACACTATCCTACAGATAGACTGTTCATAGTTCCTGCAGCCAAAGGGCAAAGTTCGAAAAGACAAGTTCAATTGCTATCAGTCCCAGGCTACCGTCCTGTTCCCAGCAAATGTCTTTTGTACACTGAAGAGAAATATTCTCAGGCTAAGATAATGTTGCCTAAAATGGAAAACCCGGAGAGCATTCCCCAGTTCCTTAATTATTTAATCGCCTTGTTGATCCTTGTAGTTTTTAAATGAAATTCTGTCACAGATTTGCATTTAAAATTCATTCCTTTGTCAGCCATGATGGCAGAAGCCTGTAATCCCTGCTATTTGGGAGGCTGAAGCAAGGGGCTTGCAAATTCATGGTCTACTTGAGCTGCATAGGAAGTTCAAGGCCAACCTAGGCAACTTAGCAAGACTTTATTATCTCAAAAAAAAATAAAAATAAGAACAGCTGAGTCTATGGTCCAGTGGTAGAGCACTTGCCTACCATGCACAAGGTGCTGGGTTCAAATCTCCACTTCTGTAATAAATTAATTACTTAATTCAACTCAATTCTTTTATATAAAAGCTATGGTTATTTCCTCTTGATATTATAGGCCACTAACTTCAAAAACCTTGAACTGTCAACTTCTTCTGGACACTGAGTAAGAAGTACTGAAGTGGTTTAGTTTTATTTTTCTATATCTTTTATGGGAGTTGGCCCTAAAAGAAATTATGTGTAGTCAACTCCTTCTTGATAGATTAACAAAGTACAAAACCTGCCAACAGGAACATCATCTCTGTTTTTAAAACTTGTTTGTCCATATTCATTTGATTCAATAAAGTAACATTTATTGAATGCCTCCTCTTTGCCAAGCACATTCATAATTATTCTCTCATTTATGCAACAGCATTTATTTAAGTCCTATTTTGCACCAGGTGCTATTCTAGGTACTGGATAGATAGCAATGAAGTCCCTGCTTTTGCAGCACATTCCCATCTAAATGAAAGGAAAAAATCAAAGACAAATTTGAGTTTCTTGTGGTGTGTTTAATATGAAAATAAGCAAAATATCACAGAAACGTGCACACTATTTTTAACAGTAGATTACCTAGGGAGTCTAGAGATACTCACCAAGAAGACTCAGAGACGAAGCTGTGTCTTGTCAACCAGGGGTAATCAACCTTACATGGTGCTGAACAAGATATCCAGATATCCAAGATATCCATGACTGTCATGGAATTTACATCCCAGTGAAGAGGAGAGAATAGAGGTAGCCCAGTAATTGAGATGATTTAATATTGTAGTAGGTGCTCTGAAGAAGTAAAGGTGGCAGGGATAGTGTCATCTCAGTCCCAGCAACTGTCTACCAGAGTAACACAGTGTGTGTCTACACTGAATTTTCAACAGACATGTTATTAGAAGTTGGCACACTGTGGTACTAAAGCCAAATCACTATATGCCTATTTTTCGTTCTTTTCTTTTTGTTTTTTTCCTTCGCTTGCTTTCTCCTCCTCCTCCTTCTCCTCCTCCCCCCCTCCGTCTTCTTCTTTCTCTCCCTCTCTCCCTCTCTCACTCTCTCTCTCTCTCTCTCTCTCTCTCTCTCTCTGTGTATGAATATAGGAAGGTTATTTTTAAACCAGCTTCACATAAAGCTATAACAAAAAACAACCCAAGCTGTATTTGTTTAATACACAAGCCCTATTGTACCTAAAGCAAACATTCTGAAGACAGTAGTCTGCAGTATAAATGGTAAACCTGATTTGCAGCTGCTTTTATCAGCTCTATTTCTCCTTGTCGATGAGTTGTTGTTGTTGCTATTGGTATGAACCTTCCAGTTGACCCTCATGAGTTTTTAATGGCTGATTTTTTGGGGATTGTTCTGAGAGGGGACTGCTGCATCCTTCTCCCAGATCCATCAGTTGTTGTTAGGTGCTGTCAAGTCAGTGTCCAACTCATAGTGACCCTACGTACAACAAGTGAAACACTATTGTCAATGCTTCTCTGCTATTCATAGGGTTTTCAATGGCTGATTGTTTTTTTGGGAGCAAGTTGCCAGGCCTTCTCCCAAGCCTACAGTATCTGGTGTTCCCAGGTGGTCTCCCATCCAAGTACTAACCAGGCTAGACCCTGCTTAGCCTCTGAGATCTGACAGGATCGGATGCCACATGTTACCCGCAAGCAGGTCCATCAATTAGATATACTTTATTATTTCTTCTTCACTCAGCTAATGTGAGCATGACTTGAAAAGACACTGCTTCAGTTTCTTCATAATGGAGAATTAAAAAAAGAAAAAAGAAAAAGAGAAAAGAAAAAAGCCCTAAATTATGAACCCTAAAGACAAAGGTATTTTTTTAAATCCACAAGCATCAACTTTTCATTTCTAAGCTCTGCATATGCTAAGACATATATGTTTCCTTCATTTTATTCTATAATGTACTATGTATTTTATTTGAACCAGGAGAACTCCATATAAAGGCATCTTGCTGTGAGCTGTTTTGAAAAGAACTATCACACATCCATGTATCCTCCAGCTTGATCACAAGCAATAACACATTTGTTATCACCACCAAATTAGTGCTGAACCTAGTTAAACATCTGTCTCTTACAAGCTCTGTGGCCTTTACTAATCTCTTTGACTTTTAGTCTTCTCATCAGTAACTGGAAGAATAATACATCCTGTGCAACTAATTGTGAAGTTTAAGTGAAAGGGATTATGTGAGCAAAGCTGCCTATATAGTGCCTGAATTAATTGACATTCCTCCTTGCTCTTATTTATTTTAGATTGACAAGTAAAGATTGTATATATTTATTGTGTATGACATGATGTATATATGTACGTGTGTATATATATATGTATATATGTATATAATATGTAATGTGGTGTATACACACACATTGTGAAATGGCTAAATCAAACTAACATACATATTACTTCACATACTAACCAGTGTGTGTGTGTGTGTGTGTGTGTGTGTGTGTGTGTGTGTGTGTGGTGAAGATGCTTAAAATCTACTCCCAACAGTTGTCAAGTATACGATGTATTGTTATTAACTGTAGCCACCATGATGTACAATAGATCTCTTAAACTTATTAATCCTATATACATGAAATTTTGTCTCCTTTGAACAATTCGCCAATTCACCCCTTTGCCTTTTGTAACAATCATTTTGCTCTCTCTGTCTTTAAGTTCCACTTTTTTGTATTCCACATTTAACTGAGGTCATACATACTTGTGTTTCTGTGCCTGGCTTATTTCACATAGCATCATGTTTTCCAGATTTATCCATGTTCTCACAAATGACAGAATAGTATTAGGGGTGTGTGTGTGTGTGTGTGTGTGTGTGTGTGTGTGTGTGTACAACATTAAGCCTGCAGCCATAGCCCTGTGGCATCCTATCCTGTCAGATCTCGGAAGCTACACAGGATCGGTCCTGGTTAGCACTTGGATGGGAGACTGCCTGGGAACACTAGGTGCTGTGGGCTTGGGAGACGGACCCAGCAACCCACTCCCTCCCTAAGATCAATCCTCCACTGAAAACCCTATGAACAGCAGAGAAGCACTGACAATAGTGTTTCCCCTGTTGTATATAGGGTTGCTATGAATCAGATACTGACTCGATGGCACCTAATTTAGCACATTACCTTTATCCATTTATCGTTTAATGAACATTTAGATTGTTGCCATTTATTGGCCATTGTGAATGGTGTTGCCATAATTAAGAAAATGAAGATATCTCTTCTACCTACTAATTTCATTACTTTTGAATGCATAACAAGAAGTGGGAATGATGTATCATATGGTAACTCTATTTCCTTCCTTCCTTTTCTCTCTTCCTTCCTCTCTGTCTCTCTCTGTCTCTGTCTCTGTCTCTCTCTCTCTGTCTCTCTCTCTCTCTCTCTCTCTCTCTCTCTTTCTTTTTCTTTATTTCTCAGTTCTGGGGGGGTTGAACCCAGGGCCTCATGCATGCTAGGCAAGTGCTATACCAATGAGCTACACCTCCAGCCCTGCTTTTTATTGTTTTCTCTTGACACAGGGTCTTGCTAAGTTGCACAAGCTGCCTCTGACCTTGAAGTCATGATCCTCCTGCCTCATCCTCCTGAGTCCCTGAGATTACAGATATGCCCATGGCATCCAACTATTTTCAGCTTTTTGAGGAACTTCCACACTGTTTTCTGTAATGTCTTCATTAATTTACATTCCCATCAATAGTGTGCAAGTGTTTTATTTTTCAACTCATCGTTACCAGTAGGTGTTTCTATTGTCTTTTTGATAATAACCATTTTAACAAGCTTGACGTATTATCTGACTGTGGTTTTGATTTGCATTTCCTTGATGATTAGCGATTCTGAACATTTTCTCATATACCTATTGGGCATTTTCATTTCTTCTTTTAAGAAATGATAGACATTGCTTCTTGTTTCCCCCCTGTGGCTCCACTGCAAACAGCCAAAGCCATCAGATATTACCTTTGTCTAAAGGAAAATATACTTGGAGCCCACAAACTTTCTCTTTCATTGTTTTAGTTTTCCTCTAATTGCTGTTTTGTAATTCAGATGGGCATGATGTTTTTCTTTCTTCTGAATGATTTTACATAATAAACTACAAAGAGAAATGACATAGCTCAAAACATTTGGTCATTTATATTTTATAAGCTTTCAGTCACCCATTTCCAAATGTAGCCATGAACTATTTTCAAGCCATTACTTAATCACTGGGTGGAAGGCAAAACTTTCTATTGCTGAATATGTATGGAAAATGGGCTCAAATGGAGGAAAGTTTTTTGCTTTATTTTGTTTTGTTTTCTCTTTTATCAATATAAGTCAGCCCAGAGTGTGTTGACTGGTTTTGGACTTGACATTCTTAATGCAGAGCACACTGTTATTTCATCAGGCTGCCCCAAAGTTGTCCTATAATACATTGCCCACAAAGATACACTTTGACTTGATTTTTCAATTAGGTTAGACAGAGACGGAATACTTAAGTCACCAGGGAATATGACATCTGTCATACATTTGTCCTCTTTACCTTGATCCCATAACGGCTGTTACAGGTCTCAATAAATGTACAATAAATGTAATGTAGCCGTAGCTTGTCATTACCTCTTTCCAGATAGTGGCTGTAAATGTCTGGGTATCTCTTCAACTTTACAGGCATGAAGGGGAATCCAGCTAATGTAGCCAGGCCAATGAAATTTTAACAGTCATTTCCCCAAAGGCAAAAAAAAAAAAAAAAAAAAGCCAGGAATGGGCAAGAGTTAAGGTGCTTGGCTTCATGAAGTACAGGCCAGTTTGAAACAGGAAATTTCAGATGAAAAATGAAAGCCAAAGTAGGTCAAAGTTCTTAACTCACCTTCACGATGGATGTAGAAATATATTGAAAAGGGAGACTTACACATCAGGGTAAAATGGCTGCATATATTGAGCTTGAGAGAAATATATGACTGTGGGAAAAAAATAAGTTTGCATGTCAATGACTACTACTGGCATAGCCCTCCCTTTTTCTCCATCACTGGCAGTGATTGCAGAGGGAAAGAAATGGATGCTAAAAACCCATCGAAATTTACTTAGGCTTAATTTTTGTCTCTTTGGTAACTCTGAATTTTCTTAGTCCATCTTAAATTATTTACTCTATCTTTCATTTTATGAGTCATGAATACTTTGTTTCTTCATTTTGTTAATTTGCCAATTTTCTTTTCAGCTAAGTGCCCTAGCAACTTTAATTTTTTATTTGGATTGGGAAGAACAATGACCCTGTTTTTCATTATTACTATCACAGGCCTGAACTCAGAATGCTACTTTTTATGACCAGCGGTGTTGAGCCTGTAATGGATTTGCAAAGTAGAAAGTGTAATATACTGATATTGACTTCCATTAAACCCAGTGGTGTGATAGTTGATAATATTTATATATTTACATATTATACATCCTAGCTTTTGTTGGCTTGCAGCTAAGCACCAGAGAGGAGAATTAGCATCATAATGTGGATAGATTGTGAGCATGAAAATGTAAAGAAGTGAGAGACAGCTTATGTGAATAGTGCAAGTGATAAAAGTGAGGGAGATATATGAGCGTATGCTAACTAAAAGTTAAGTATAGATTAAATTTGGATCAAACAGATTCAGGATCGTTTGGCGGGCATTTATTTCTTAACTAAAACAGGACCCAGAGACAGATGGCCTACTCATCTGATGGGCTGAGTGCACAGACAAATGAGCTGCTGTGGTACCCAGCACACAGAGTTTGTTTGGAATATGAATTTAATAATTTTTTTCAGCTGTCAGGCATGTCTGTAAATGTTTGTTTATCCTTCTGTTTTTCAAGTATGTGTTCATGGAGGGGCGAAAGGCTCATATGGCCTTAATTAGTGTGAAAGTACGTATGTGGATACTTTGTTTTCAAAATCATTTTAAAATCTAATTGATGTTCATTGCCTTCTCCTCCTTCCCTGTGTAACCTTGATTATTATGTAGCTCTTATTTTTGACTGTCCAAAGCAGTAAGATGATTTGATTTTTCTCATACTTATCACAATAAAAAATGATCACATAGAGTGCCAACCAATAGGTTTATTTGTTTAATTAGGGTTCCTCCTCAAAATATGCATGCACAACTCCCATTACATTAATGTGAATTACAAAAAAGCACTGAAGAAGAATAGACCACTTTATCTCATTAGTTTCCTCAGATAATGAGGTTTAGATTTGTTAACAGATCAGAACAAAAGTCCAGTGGCTTAACTTTTAAAGAAATTGATATGCTAAATAGAACTTTCACTGGCACTAAAATGGAAAGTACACATTCATAAATAAACTTTATTAGCATTTAAGGTGAAATATAATCATTTAAGATACTGGATTAATAAAATACAAAAGATTTCCTAATGGACCTATTTGCATACTCATTAAGTAACTAATAAAGCATATTAACAACAGTTTTATTCATATATATAAACACTTGTAAGTTCCTAGTGAAGCTGTATTTGCCTAATATGCCTCATCTCATATCCAGCACGATGACATGTCCTTGTGGGATGTTTACTTAATACTATTAGATAATGTCATGTATAGATTTAATAATTTGCTTGGAAGGGGAATGGAATCAGGTCTTTGTTTAGCATCTTTTATCTGAGAACTTCAGTATAATTTATTAACAATCATCTTCAAGGTGCAAGGGAGATGAATGTGGAAAATAGTGGCTTTACTTGCAGATAATAATTGAGAAGTGAAATAGCCTTCCCAGAGCCAGCCTTTGAACCAATAATAATACCAAGACCCCTCTTGATCATTGTTACTATCATATTAACATCTAATATTGCATGAACCTCAGCCATAATTCTGTGTGTTCTTACACACTCCCCGTAGAACCCATATTTATTTTTGTTATATTTTGGATTTTTCTGTCTTAAGGCAACATCAAAACAGCAATTTAATATCATGAGCTGGTTCATAATTAAGTGAAGAAGCTTGACTCTGGCATAGTAACTGTAACTGTTTTCCTCATGGGACAAGGAAAAGGCTTCCCAGAACAATTAAAAATAGACAGGAGCTACCCAAATTGAAAAGTGAATAGGAAATACATAAATATTATTGGATTGTATATCTGAGACTATTACCTCAACCACGCTTCATAATATCCACCAGGATTTTTGGAGACAATCCAGTTTTATTTCTCAAGCTCTAGGCTGATCATTTCTGCACAGTGGCCCTGCTTCAACCTTAGCTTCAACATGTCTAAAATCTAATTCATAATCTACCCATCTAAGTCACCAGCTCATCCTGACCTCCCTAATTCTGTTTGAGGTACTTCCAGGAATCTCATGACGTCTCCTGTCTCCTCCTTCCTATCCCCATCCTTCCATCAGCCAATAATCCTGGTATTTGCAAAATACTGTCCCTGACATCTGGACCTTCTTTTCTGTTTCCACTGTCACCACTCTAATTCAATTTGTTACTATAAATACATATTTCAGTTGTCTCCTCACTGGTTGATTTGCCTACTTTCTTCACTTCTTCATTCTAATTCATCCTAGCAAAGCTACCAATCATTCATTCACAATCAGATGTTTAACAAACACCTACACCAAAATGCGATATAACATGGTGACAAAGAGAAGATCTTCAGAAGTCATTCTCCTCAGGCTCAAATCTCAGCTCGACTTTTTTCTAGCTGTCGGTCCTTCAGCAGCTACTTAACCGCTCTGTGCCTCAACATCCCCTGCTATGAAATTGGAATATTCGTAGGATTTACCTAGTGGAGTTGAGTTGCTGTGAGAAGAACTGAGATGAGATATAAAAAATTCTTGGCACGTAACAAGCTCTTACAGTATAACGGGGCTCAGTGGTGCATGCCTGTAATCCCAGAGACTCAGGAGGCAGAGGCAGGAGGATCACAAGTCCAAGGCCAGAGGCAGCCTGTATAACTCAGCAAGATGCTATGTCAAGACAAAAAAATTTAAAAGTGGGCTAGTAGTGCATCCCAGTGATTGAGCACTTTTGAAATATGCACAAGGCTCTGGGTTCAAGCCCCTAGTATCAAAAACAAAAAGTTACATATTATATATATCTTGGTATAGGAGTTGGGCTATCTCCCAATTACACACTAGGTCTCAGTATCTGACTATGCTGTAGAATAATCTACAGAGTTTATAGATGATGACCTCATTAGAAATTCTAATTCATTTTAAGTTTGATATGGGGCTTGGGAATCTAGTGATTCCAGTGCAGCCAATCCCAAGGACTTCCATTTGGGAACCACTGACTTATAAAATTCACATTCTTTAGTTTGGCATTCAATACACTCTATAGTCTTGTTCCAATTTACTTATCATTGTTGTTTACTATTCATCTCTACAAACTCTCCACTCTAACCCGATTAGTCTATTTACTGTTACCCCACAGCAAGCTTACTGAAGCCCCCAAATGGCACCCTTTATTAAAAATGATCTTCCTCCTCTTTCTCTGAGTCAGCCAGACTTCTGAAACCCATCATAATCCCCATTTCTTTTTACATAAATCCTTGTTTTACCTGCCTTTCTCTCTCATCAAAGTTCTTTCTAAATGTCCGAGTTTTCTTCTTGACCATTTCTCATGGACTGGCTTGGTTTCTAGTGGGAGTTTTACATCTTGCGTGTCCTTACTGAAGTGACTTAAATGCCTTTAAGCAAAGGGACCTCTTCACAACGCTTATCCTCATGTTGGCCCTTAATAAACTTTTGCTGATTAATTGGCTTACATATTGTGCTAATTGGAGTAGGCTTATTTGGATATTAATATGTTGTGCCCTTTAGTCATTCCAGATAATAGTATTGAAAATAATGAAAATGGAAGAAGTGGTTCAAAAATAAGAAAGAGGGTGAATTGCATTGGGAGTTAATTTTT
This sequence comes from Pedetes capensis, assembly GCA_007922755.1. Taxonomy (NCBI): domain Eukaryota; kingdom Metazoa; phylum Chordata; class Mammalia; order Rodentia; family Pedetidae; genus Pedetes; species Pedetes capensis. The sequence goes on along the minus strand of VMDO01029628.1, from coordinate 1,001 downwards.
TTAAATTTCTGTTTGAAGAAAAGGTTGAATGGTAAGTTAACTGGTAATAGTAACCAGCTGTTCTCCATTTCCACTGAGGACAGTGCTAGAGAAAATGGGCCAAAAATCACTATTAGTGAAAATGAGGTTAGACATTAAAAAAGAAGATAGTTGTTAAGCACTGGAATGAGGTTTCTGAACAGGTTGTAGAATTGACCTCCCTGAAGTACCTTAAAAGTAAAAAGGATAAATATTCATCAAAAATGATGTGGGAAAAAATTGCCAATCAGTTCATTACTGGCGTATCTATTAAATACTACTCTGGGGAAACCCAGAAAAAATATACAACATGTTCCTCATTCTTAAACTATCTAATTAAGATGACCTATAAATATGAAATTATTAACAATGAAAATAGGATTTAGAATTAAGAGCTAAGTTAAAAGACCTTAATTGTGGTTTGAATTCAGATATGTACCTTTTAGCCCCTCTCTATCTCTGTACTACTCCACACATTTTTTTAAATAAATGGACTTCTAATGTCCCTTCATAAACTGAGTTTCTAGAGAGAGTGGACCAATCTCTCCTCTTCTGAAATAATTTATTCAGTATTAGTGAGAAAACAGTTGCCAAGTACTCAACAAGTCTATTGTGATACATATGAAACTGATCTTTTATTTTTTTCTAGCAGCTTCTTTCATTCATTCAACAAATACTGACTACCTAATTACTGCCAGCCTACAGCCATAGCATTGTGGTTGGGCCTGGTTAATACTCGGATGGGAGAATGCCTGGGAACACCAGGTGCTGTAGGATTGGGAGAAGGACCTAACAGCCCACACCCATAAAACAATCTGCCATTGAAAACCCTATGAATAGCAGAGAAGCACTGACAATAGTGTTTCACCTGTTGTACTTAGGGTCACTATGAGTCAGACACCAACTCTACAGCACCTAACAACAGCAACAATTGTTGCCAGTCCCAAGGCTTGGTTGTTGTTGTTGTTAGGTGCCGTCAAGTC
>VMDO01029627.1:0-22400 GCA_007922755.1 Pedetes capensis | reverse complement strand
AGGAGGGAGGAGGGAGGAGGGAGGAGGGAGGAGGGAGGGGGAGGAGGAGGAGGAAGAGGAAAGAGAACAAAGGAAAAAGCTCACTAGATATCCTGATAAACAGAATGGTAGAAGGATAATCTGCCTAATACCCAGGACACATTGACCCTAAAATGTGAGTCACTACCTTCTCAGGGCACAACAGAATTTGTAACTCTAGAATCAAACCTAGTACAGTACAGTTATGGGTTTCAACATCTTATAGATTCAAATTTACCTGTATTCTCAGTGCTTTGAATGGAATGGACATAGGGTAAATATTCACTTAATTGCCCTGGGAGTGGATGTGCAGAAGCAGGTAAGTAGACAGTTGTTCTAGGGAAAAAAATTTGGTAAATATAAATTTTATGGCTCCAAAGAAATGTTCTTTAGCTGCCTAGAGTTCCAGCACTGACTGTTCTTCCTTTATCATCAGGTGTACTAATGATAATGATCAACACCCTATTGGATGGTACATCTGGTAAGGATACCCTCAACTAGTTTTATAAAACATTTGGTGGTATATACACACTTGTTTCCTGAATAGAGACAACACACAAAATCACATAAAGAAGTTTTAGGAGTTATATGAACCATTATCTATAGAAATAGCACTTTCAAGTTGTTAGCCAGTGTTTGCTTAAACACTTTCTGTAACAGACAGCCTACTGTTTTTAGGAATAAAAATTTATTCCAGAGTTGGAGATTGTTAATGGCAAAATAACAGCTCTTCCTCTTGAAATCTTTCTAAATGATTGTTCCATTGATTTCACTTCTGGCTGTAAAGCCATTCAAAATAAGCAACCACCTCTCTTATGAGGTAGACTTTTAGAAAGTTTAAGACAGTTGTTATAACTTCCTAATCTTAACTTTTGTATTTTTTAAACTTAACATTATCAGTTCTATGAATTAGATGGTTAGCTCCTCCAAGGCAGAGACTCTTATCTTGTCTACTTTTGAACACCTAACTCTAACATCTAAACTATGTTCACTTGATTCAATACTAGTTAAGTGAATGGATGGAAAGCTGAAGGAAAGGAAAAAAGGAAGGAAGGAAGGAAGGACAGAAAGAAGGCAGGAAGGCACTGCTTTTTAGAATAACCTTCTGGTTTCTTTTTATTGTTGTTGTTGTTGTTGTTGTCCTGGAGGTTGAACCCAGGGCCTCGTGCCTGCATGCTTTGCAAGTGCTGGACCACTGAGCTGTGCCCCCAGCCCTTTTTTTTTTTTTTTAACTTTTTGAGATAGGATCTCCCTAAATTACATAGACTGCCTCTGATCTTGAGCTTGTGATCCTCCTGCCTGTGCCTCCTGAGCCGCTGGGATTATAGGCACGTGCCACCGGGCCTGGCACCTTCTGGTTTCTAAGGAAAAAATGCGTACACCACTTGGCAACATCAACTCCCTCTAAGGGCCAAAAATCAATGTCAATGCGTGGTGGTAGGATATTGCTTAGAGATAATTGGGTGGTCCAGCTTTGTTGCTCCCAGTCTGAATCTTGCCCACTTCCCAGGTGGTAACAGAAACTCTCAACCTCTCATTGTTCCACCTTATCCTCTCCTGCTACTTTTGATGTTAGGTTCCTACTGCTGATCTTCTTGCTGACTCTCCTCTGTGGAGTTCTCTTCCAACTCCAGTGCTGGCTGAAGAGGCTACAGATTGATTCCCCAAGACACACCATGGCTGTTTTTGCTGTTGGGGACTTGGACCCCCATTATGGTGAGTTGTCTTCACACTCTGAACTGTTCTGTGAAACTCGAAATACTGTCCCCTGCAAAGCAGATTTGTGAACTTAGAACAACACATGGCTTATGGGAAACTTAGAGGCATGCGTTGATGAGAGAGTTTAAAGGAGCAAATCTCAAGATAGGAGACGCCAAAAGAAAGAAAACACATCTTAGGGAACTCATAATTGAGGATGAGAGATAGGAACCTAATAGTTTTCTCAGTCAACATGGGAAGAGAAGAGATAGAGAGGGATTGTCACTCCAGGGAGTGGTAGGGCTTAAAGTGCAGAACATCTCTGAGCTTCTGATGTCATCAATTCCAGCCCATATCCCCAATCTTCATGACCAAGTCCTCCATGTTCTGCTTACCTCACCCACCCACTAACCTGGAACCATACTTTCCAGATTGTCTGCTGCCCTCTCGAGTCCAGTATCATTGGAACCAGGCAGGAGAACACAGCCCTTAGGCACTTTCTCTGCAGACACACTGGTAGCACCCACCCTCACCCCAAAACCATGCCCTCTCATCATTTTCCAGTAGACATAAAGGAGTATGAAATTGAGAAAACAGAGGACTTACAGTTGCTTGTAGCTGCCAACCCTAGTTGCAAGTAGAATTTAAAAAAATGCTCACTTACTGATTTCCGGGAGACTGCAGTAGATAGTTTATTTTCTCACTGCTGTCAGAACTTCCGTCAAAGATACTGCATTTCACACCATAGATTCCATGAGAGTTCTTGATAAAAATGAACTGCTACTTTACATAACTTGGCCAGTATGACACTTTCAATATCTGGAACTGGGTGTGCCCCAGGAAAAATGAACAACTAAATAAAAGAGTGATAAAAATAAACTAAAATGCTTTCACATCATTGTTATGCTAAGATTTAGTGATTATTTTCAGTACTTGCTATTTCTCTCAAAAGTTATAACTTAACAAGGAGTAGGTATTATCAGTTTGGGAATTGGTTATTTTGGGAAGGATGATTAAATTCTACAAAGACTATAGATTCTTTCTTCCATGAATCAAAAACATTTTGCATGGAACATAGAAGGAAATAGGGTCACTGACTTTCTAAAAATTATGTTTGTCAAAGGGATACACAGGGTAATATTGGCCTACTTTCTTTACTTAACTAGAGATAGTTATTAAATACAATTTTGTTTGTTTTCCAACTGAACTGGGATTTTAAAGAGGATCATGTAGCCCCATCTTCTTTAGCCCTTTTGGCACTCTGATGAAGACACACTCACTAGATAACCTTAAACCTTAAAAGATATCTGTTTGTAATTTGAAGTATATAATTAAGCTACCTGATTATACTACTTTATATGTGTGTGTGTGTGTGTGTGTGTGTGTGTGTGTGTGTGTATTTTTTTTTGGTTGGTTTTTTGGGTTATTGGTTTTATTTTGCAGTACTTGGAGGCTGAACTTTGAACCCAGGGCCCCACACATACTCACATACTTCGCAAATACTCTACCACAGGGCTGCACCTCAAGCCCATTTTTAATCTTTTTTATTTTTAATCAGTTGTTGTTGTTGTTGTTGTTAAGTGCTGTTGAATCATGTACAACTCACAGTGACCAGGCTTCCTCTGGCCTCAACTTTATGATCCTCCTGCCTCGGCCTCCTGAGTCTCTGGGATGACAGACATGTGTGGCCACTTCTGGCAAGCTCTTATAATTTTTAAAGCAGTTTTTGAGCCATAGTTATAGATGTATTTGTCTGTTTTTCTATTTCCTGCATGGCAGTTCATATATATGCTCTAAAACTTGCCTACACCATCCTGAATAGTTATGAGTGTGGCAGAAAGGTCAAAGCTATTATATTACCTCAATATTCTGTATATGATAGCACTGAGTGGCAGTCATTAGAATCACATTCTCTACATTACTCTGAAAAACTATGAACAAGGAAAAAAATTTGAAAGTATCAAGTTGAAAAAATGGTGATTATTTTTCTTAGAGGATGTTTTCTACTTCTGTCATTATTGCTATTATTATTATTATTATTATTATTATTATTATTAATTTTGCTACTCTGAGTTGAACCCAAGGCCTCACATATGCTTTTGCAGGTGCTTTACCCCTGAGCTGTATCCCTAGCCCATTTTTCCACTTTATTTTTGAGACAGAGTCTCGCTAAGTTACATAGGCTGCCTGTGACATTGAACCTGTGATCCTCCTGCATCCACTTCCCAAGTTGCTGGGATTATAGGCATGAGCCACCACGCCTGGCCCTTCTGTCACTCTTCCATGTAAACATGCTTATAGATCTATGCTGTATGTCAATGAATAGACTTCAAACTGTCCCAAAATGCAGCTAAGGAGCTAATGAAAATTTGAGTTGGGCATTCACCATGTAGCCAGCTCCTCCCTGGACACAAAGTACCCATCATATTCTGAACCCCCAGATAGTTTCATATAATAACTCTTGAAAGGTAAAGATTGTGTTCTAGAATCTTTATTAACATCCTCATTCTGTCCTTTCTCCCTAATCCCACTGTTAACAGCTTCTGGATCTTCTTTTGCTTAAGAAACATTTAGAATCTCTTACAAAGCTCTCTTCTATCACTGTCCATCTTGGAGGCCATGGACTCAGGTGCCTCTTTTCACTTATTTTTGCTCTTGCTGACACAGTGGGTATTAGTATGTCCCATCCATTGCACATCTGCCATCCTGTCTCAGGGTCACACAACATGCCTAAAAGGCTTTATGAACGGCCAGTCACTGTCTTCCCTATGAATGTTGTTTCAGGGTTGCACTTTTTTGGCATTTCTATTTCTCTTCTTCAGATCAAAATAATTCAGGGAGTGGTATTCTCTGTTTTCCCAGAGTCTTCTAACTAGTAATTTCTGGAAATAAATTCCAGGGAGTCAATATGTTGGGACAATCTGAAACCTGGGTCCATAGTAGGTTTACATTCCTGACTGGATTCTCCTTGTTGTTATTGTTGTTGTTGTTGTTGTTGTTGTTAGGTGACATGGAGTCTCTCTGACTCACAGCGACCAGACATACAATAGGCGAAACACTATTGTCATGCTTCTCTGCTATTCATAGGGTTTTCAATGGCTGACTGTTTTTTGGGAGTGGGTTGCCAGGTCTTTCTCCCAAGGCTCTAGCACCTGGTGTTCCCAGGTGGTCTCACGTCTAAGTACTAACCAAGCCCAAAACTGCTTAACTTCTGAGATCTGACAGGATCAAACTTCACAGGGGTATGGCTGCAGGCAGATTCTCCTTAGACCTCCAACTCTTCAGATAAATGGGCCTTCCACCTAGTGTTTCCATAAGAAAGTACTGTGCCCCGCAAAGACGACAGAGCAACCCTCCAGGATGTGTTGTGAGTACAGAGCCCTGAACTCCCACTGGGTAGGTGCTCACGACTTAGTTTGGGTCCAGCCACTGAGGGATTCACATTGAGATGATGGGGCTGTACATTTGTGTTTTTCTCACCACCATTGTTCAGAAGAAGGAGGGTGGAGAAAAATAAGAAGAAATCACTTCACTGACATTTGTGATATATTAGAATGTGAAATAGGGTTCCTGGGTCCTTGCCATCACTTAGACATGGAAGAAAAGGCAGGATGTTCTCCAGTGAATACAGAATTTGGGAAATGAGTCATTTAAGACATTTTACTTGAGACACTGGATTTGAAATACTAATCCTTGGTTCCTCCCAGACGTTTGTTTTATTTCATCAGAAGTTTTTCACTTTAATGTCACTACTTGTTGAGTATATTAGTTGAAATAGCTCTGTTCCTCTACCCTAAGTGTCAGTAGTTTGACTTGCTGGATATCATAGAAGTTGCCCTCAAACAAGAAGAGTTAGAGGAAAATTCTGGCTGATATTAAAAGCTGGAGTTGACTGAACTCTGCTGATGCTAAAATAGGTAATTTCTCTAAACTATTTCTGCTAACACTACATGGCTCAGGTTGCCAATGATTTTGATTAGAAACATTAAAGAGAAAAAAAGTAGCTACTTGGCTTCCTATCCCACTGTCTAATGAGATTTCAGATCTTAGAAATGTCCTTGGTATCTCACCCAAATGCCCCAGACCCCAAAGCTCTCTCCTGGGCCAGTGATTATGGCTTTTCACAGTGCCCTGCCGATTCAGTGCTCTGCTGACCGGATCTTGCTTCCTTTCATAGGATTGATGCTCTTGAATGGTGGACCCTACACCCGGGGGCTTCTCTAAATGGCCATTGGGTTCAGTAGAGCAGACCATGGCACTTACTGCATTCGATCATCACCTTCTTTGTTCCTTTGTTACAATGAAGCTCTTTACCCTCCAGAGAGGAAGAAATAATCCCTCTGAGACTCCCTGCTGTGTGCTGAGTTGTGTATACCACCTTCATCTGCTCAAGTCCTAATGCTGAAGACCTCAGAACATGACAGTATTTGAAGACAAGAACTTTAAAATGCTAATAATTAAGTGAAATGAGGTAATTGGGGTGTATCTTAATCCAATTACCAGCATCTTTACAAATTCAGGAGATTAGCTCACAGAGAAGGCACCAGAGAACCTGTGTGAAGACACAGGGAGGTGACAGCCAAGGGGAGGGACTTCAGGGGCAACCATCACTGCTGACACTTGATCTTGGACTTCTGGTTCCAGAACTGCAGGAAAATAAGTTTCTGTTGTCAATGCCACCTGGTCTGTGGAGATTTATTCTAGGAGCCCTAGCAAATGAGGAAGTGTGGTCAGAGACAGAGAGAGGAGGAAGACCACAAGAAAGCCACGAATATAGAGAAGAAGAAAGAAATGGGGCAGGAGGAGGGCCTTACAGTTTGCTGTTGGACAGATTTTGAGGACTAAAATTAAAATCTTTATTTTATACATTCTCTAAAATTCCTTTTTTTCTTTTTTCTTTTTCTTATTCAGGCCCCTCTCTTCTTCCTGGACCCAGGTCCAGGATCTCCTAGGTAGTAATCCATCCTTTGTCATCCTTTGTATCCAGTTCTAACCTCACCATGTCTGCCACAGCCCCAGACAATGTCCACTCAATGTCCTCATGTCTTCTTGAGTTGAATCATCCATAGAATCATTTCTGGCCTCTCCTTGTTCTCATCTGTCAACTGTGGGACCCGAACAATTCTGGTATTATTTAGAAATTGTTTTCCCAGAAGCTGTGATAGGGGTAAGATGATTTCTTACTTCAATGGGGTTATTTACTTATTTTATTTTCAATCTCAGTACTACACCTGTTTTAATGCTTTTGGAAATCTCTTCAAACTGATAAAAAATTTACCAGAGAAGACATGCAACCATTTCTCCCCCACCACCACCAACGTGGAAATGCCTGCAACCATAGCACGGTGGTATCCTGTTATACATATGTAATTTTTTTTCTGACTATGTAAACAGGCCTGTAGCTATACCAGTGTGGTGTCAGATCCCTTCAGATCTCGGAAGCTAAGCAGGGTTGAGCCTGATTAGTATTTGGAGGGGAGACAGGCTGGAAACACCAGATGCTGTAGGCTTGGGAGAAGGACCTGGCACGCACTCCCAAAAAAGCAATCAGCCATTGAAAACCCTATGAATAGTAGAGAAGCATGACAATAGTGGTTTGTCTGTTCTACACTGGGTCACTATGAGTTGGACACCTACTCGACAGCACCTAACAACAACAAATGTGGAAATGGAGATTAAGTGTACATTGGGCCACTGAAAGTGACTTCTCAAGGGAATCTATGGGAGGTTTTGAAAATGACAAGGGAACAAGAGAAACTTGCTAAAAGTCTCACATAGCCACATGTTTCCCAATCTGCCATCATTTTTTATTATTATACCCCATTTTAGAAACCAAGCAAAATATGGCAGAGTGAAGTAGATAGGATTTGCAAGTGATTTTAAAAAGAAAGAAATGAATTTAGTTTGATAGGTTATTTTGTTTTGTTTTCATTTGTATTGGAAAAGTAATAATGAGTTTTAACATTTATTAGAAACAAAAGGTTGTTTTTACTTTAATTCACTGAACATAAGGATAAAATGTAAGTTTTCATAGAATATAAGGTTATAAAGCAAAATAAAAACCTATGTTAATGAGGAAGTAGACTTTTAAAGATAATGAAGGGAAATATGTTTGGAGTTTGGGAGGTGAGAAAAAGACAAATAAGGCTTGAGGTAGATAAAGACCTACTGTTCATTATAAGTGATCTCAGGAGCTGGATGCTGTGGCTCTCACCTCTCGAATACCAGGGACTTGGAAGGCAGAGGCAGGCCGATCACAAGTTCAGGCCAGAGGCAGCTTGCATGACTTAGCGAGATCCTGACTCAAAATAAGAAATAAAAAATGGGTTGGGGTGCAGCTGAGGGGTAGAGCACTTGTAAAGTCTGTGTGAGGCCCTGGGTTCAACCTCCAAGTACTACAGAACAAAACTGCAAAAAAGAAATGAGTGCAGGAGAGCACTGCCACTGTTGTCTGTCCATTCTTTAATGAAAAACACCAATTTGCTGTAAAATCCACTCATCACGTCCTTTGCCTTCATTCCATGTCTGAGGATTGGTGTGGGATGGCTTCACCCTGTCAAATCCCCTGCCTTTCTGAGGAGACAGCAAGGTGAGGCCTGGGGACACTCATCCGGCTTAGCTTCTCAGCGCTGAGGCCCCTGATAATGCTGCCCTCAAGCTATTCAGTCTTCCTGACCCCATTTCTTCTGCGCTTTCAGAAATCATTTTCCGTTTTTCTTATTTCAGAGATAGTAGAAACACTGGCCTTCCAGTAGTGACTCAACGTGAGTCCTCCAAGGTGTGGCCTAGGGAGGGAAAAAGGGGTATGAACGAGAAGCCAGGCCTCACACACTCTGCTCCTTCCTTCCTCCAGGCTTCCAAGGATTCTTTTATTTTAGGATCCTTCAGAGATTTTTTCCCTACACTTTATGTTCTATATGTAAATATTCTATGATTTAGACAAGGAAAGAGGGAGTGTTTCATTTACACACTTTTGTGGAAGATCACGGAAATAGTAATGGTGCACATTTATTGAGGATTTACCATGAGCCACAGGCACCTGATACCTCATTCCTCCTTACTATTCTATGAGGAGCTTACACCATTCTTAATGCCCTACAGATGAGAAAATGAGGGCATTTACAGATGAAGCAACACAGTTAGTAGATGGCAGAACTATGACTCAAATTCAGGATTTTTATAGCATTTCCAATATACAAAAAAGAGATGAGATAAAAAAGGCAAACACGACCAGGCAAGGTGGTACAGCCCATCATTTTAGCATGTGGGAGACTGAATCAGGAGGATCAAAAGTTGGAGGCTAGCCTCAGCTACATAATGAGTTTAAGGCCACTCTGAGCTACATAGTAAGGCTCTGCCTCAAGTGAATGAATGAATGAATGAATGAATGAATAAGCAAAATAAAATAAATATAAAAAGGAAAAGGAGAAGAAAGGTAGAAAAGGCACATTAAAATAAGTCCAATCCATCGGTATTATTCTTAATACTATGGGAAATCTGAACTCTGGCTGTAAAAACTGAATGCTAAGTATTGGTTTTATAAAATTAAACTATAAACAGTAATGCCTTGGTCAGCTGTTTGGGAAGAACTATAGAATTTTTGTAGGCATATAAACTAAATTCTCTTAGGTTCTTATTAACTTATCAAAAGATGAAAATAACAGGCCTCTCTCAACCTTAATCACGTGAAATTTGTATAAAGATGCTTTGAAAAAAATTGAAAACTGATATATATATATATATGTTTAATTTTCAAAAGCTTTCTTTAGTTATCTTTATTAGTCAACAGTCTTGTGATTTTTATAACAAATTTATAAATTTAAATAATAGGGAAATTTGTAGAAAGGGGATAATAAAATTTTCTTACCAAAGAGATGAAGTGTCAAGATTCTATCTCTTGGAGCAAATATGATAACATTATCAGTAGAAATAAATTGGAGTGCATGCGTGTGTGCACACACACGTACACATGTGGAGCCAACCAGTCAACCATTTCCAGGCATGAAGACAGCTAAGTTACCATTGGCTTTGTATTGGTAGAGCTCTGTTCTGCACTCTCTGAAGCCCTGGGTTCCATTCTCAGCACCACAAAAATGGAAAAAGGAGCTGGCAAACCACTCCTGAAACAATCTGGAAACAATCAGCTATTGAAAACCCTATGAACAGCAGCGAAGCACTGACATAGTGCTTGGCATGGCACAATGTCAGAGAGGGTTTCATTCTGTTGTACATAGGATTGCTATGAGTTGGACCTGACTCAACAGCACCTAACAACAACAACAATAATATCAAGAGCAGTGTACCGGGAAAACAGCCAGCCAGTGTTCAGAACAAGTATTCACCATGGAAGGAATTACTGGAGCAAGGAATTTTACCAATGTTAACTGTGTTTGATCAAGCTGATATCAGTATAAACTTTTGAAATGCAAATGGGTTACTCTATAATACTGTAAATAAAAAAGCATGCATATTCCTAGCATGGTGCAGTGCTTGATAAATAAAAAGAAGAACACTTTACTATGTGCCAGATACAATCTTAACACTGTGCATTCTCTTTGCTTTACTATCTTTTTCCTCTCTCTCTCTCTCTCTCTCTCTCTCTCTCCCCTTCTCTCTCTTTTTAATTCTCTCTCTTTTTGTAGTACTAGAACCTGGAAGTCTGTTGTCATAGCACCCTGGCATCCAATCTTGTTGGAAGCTAAGCAGGGTTGGCCTTGTTAGTTCTTGGGTGGGAGACCACCTTCGAATACCAAGTGCTGCAGGCTAAGGAGAAGGACCTGACAGCCCACTCTTGAAATGATCCACTTCTGAATACCCTATGAATAGCAGAGAAACACAAACAATAGTGCCAGGCATGGCACGGTGTCAGGAAGTGTTTTATTCTGTTGTACATAGGGTCCCTATGAGAGGGGTCTGGGTTTAGCTCAGTTGGTAAAAGTGCTGCTCTGCACTCTCTGAGGACCTGGGTTTGGTCCCCAGCGGCACAAATAGGGGAGATATGGCAATCCATTCCTGAAACAATCAGCCATTGAAAACCCTATGAGGGTCACTATGAGTCAGGTTGGACTCTGTGGCACCTAATAACAATAGAACCTAGAGCCCTACAATGTAAGTGCTCTAGCTACATCCTCAGACCATTAACCTTACTTTTATAGAGGTAAATACCATCATTATTCTTTTGTTACATTAGGGGAAGCTGGGGCAAATAAATATTATATAATAGACTGTGGGAGGATTACTCAATGACATATGTAACTTTTTTACCTTTAATTGATAAATGTTGGTGGGGTACAGAGTAATACAGCATTTTCTTTTTCTACCGTGCAGCTATTACATCACTTTTGGTTATACTTTCATCAACTTACAAAGTTTGTGGAACATTTTGATTAACATGTAGTAAAATTCATGCATTTATGGGTCATATTCTTCTATTTTTCCCATGTACTCATGAAGCTGCATCATTTACATTGAGATTATCCTCTCCCCCTTTATCCCTTTACATTGTTTCCCCTCTCATCCCACATTCCACAACCTTCATTTCCATTTGCTAGTCCCCTTCCTCCTTCTTTCTACTATGCTTATATTTTCCTTTCATGTTGTTGTTGTTGTTAGGTGCTGTTGAGTTGGTATCTGACTCATAGCGACCCTATGTACAACAGGGGAAACACTATTTTCAATGCTTCTCTGCTGTTCATAGGAATTTTGATGGCAAATTGATTATTGGGAGTGGGTTTCTGGGTCCATCTTCCAAGCCTACAGCACCAGGTGTAGTCTCCCATCCAAGCACTAACCAGGCCAACCCTGCTTAGCTTCGGAGATCTGACAGGATCAGATGCCACAGGGCTATGGCTGCAGACTTTCCTTTCATAGCTAAGTTTAATTGTTCATTTTATATATCTGCTTATGTATAGTTTTTTACTTCCTTTAAGTAAGATTCAGCTCTCACATATGAATGAGGACATAAGATATTGACCTTTTTGAGCCTACATTCATTCTCTTAAGATGATATTCTCCAGTATCATCCATTTTGCTGCAAATGACATTATTTCATTTTTTTTTTTTTACCACTGAGTAACATTCCATTGTGTATATGTACCACAATTTGTTTAATACATTCTTCATATGACCCATCTATATGTCTTCTGGGAATATACCCAAAGGGAGACAAGTCTTCATACCAGAGAAACACTTACATCTCCATATTTAATGCAGCACTCTTCACAACTGCAAGAATAAGGAACCAATCAATGACATCTATAACTTTCTAAGAAAAATACTGAAGCAATAGGTGAAACTCACATTCTAAATATAGCTCTATCCTTCACATATTTTATTAATAATTGAATTATTATACTTTGCTCTGAGGACCAGCAAGATAAGAAATAAGACAAATAGAAATGTATGAAAATATATGATCCTAATTTATTATTATCCACATTAGAGTAATCATTTTAAGTAATCTGCATATGGATTCCAACAATGCAGCTAATGTCTAATAAGTAACTACTTTGTGAATTCTTTTGATTATTGTGGCATGTTCTTTGGAATCTTCCCAATGCTATAAAATCTTAATCCTTTAAGGAAAGCCAGCAAACTTTTTCTGTTAAAGGACAAACAGAAAATATTTTTGGCCTTGCACTCCCTCTGGGGACTGCTCACTATTGCCATTGTGGTTCAGAAGTAGCCATAGTCAGTATGTAAATGAATGGGCAGTTGTGTTCCAATTAAATTTAATATACAAAAGCACTCAAAGGCTGGATTTAATTCAAGGACTAGTTTCTTTAAAGATGAATTTGTGGTTGTTACTATTGTTTTTGGAAGAAGCAATCAAAATCTTTCAAAGTCAGGTAAACATCCAAGCAAAAAAAAATGTAGAGAGTTATAAAATATTACTATTGATTTCCTGTGTGACTCAAAAATAGTCTTTCAAGGAAATACTAATAGACTTCCAAAAGAGCTATTGAAATAAATTCAAGGTCTCTCAAGATGACAAGTTTGTGGAAGAAAAGCCTTGTTCTTGATATTTAATGGCTGTATTATACATGACCTAGAAGTCAAGAACTTTGATTTTAAAGTAATTTCTTTTTAAAACTTAGAATGGCTTCCCTTTGTTATGTGTGTACTTTAAATGCAAACTTTTCACCATTTATCTTAACATGCTTACTATTTATTACAAGGAAATGTTCTAATTAACTATTTGTATTAGTTGAAGCTCCTAAATATAAACACAAAATAATGAATGAAGCTTAGTAAATGATAGTCTAATATTTCTACTGAGACTTGCATTTCCCATGATGGCAGCATTAGCTAAAATGACATTAATGTTTAGAAGAATTCTCTTTTGTGGTCCCTAGAATAGAATTTTTTTTCTAGTTTTAGCTGCTAAATTTTAAATGCTGCCTGATGGGTAATTCGATGATGGTATAATCAGTTCATTCTATGAAATGTTCTTGTGTAGCGTCTAAGCTATCACTGCAGAGAGAAAGATGGTTGTAAACTCTTTTTCAAGGATACAGATGATTTTCTGTTGCTCCAGTGATGCAAGAAATGCCAGGCTTCATCAGGCAGTCCATGTACTTCTGTTCTATACTGACTGGAAAGATTCCCCATCTCCATCTTTTTCTTTCCAGAGACAGAAGCTGTGACTCCAACTGCTGGAATTCACCTTCCAACCCCAAATCCTGAACTGTATCCTGTACCATGTTTCGGCACATTAGATCCTCCACCTCCATATGAAGAAATTATAAAAACAAGCCAGTTTTAGACTGAGATTATCATCTGAAAGTATTAGAAATGTTTGTTATTCCAAAACAGCAAATTTAGGAACAGTTCTTTCAGTTAGTGGGAATTCCTGGAGACCTGTTGGTCTGAAAAAGAGAAACAAGAAAAGGAATGGATGGGCAAAAGAATTTTGGTCTTGAAGATGTTTTAATAATGAATTAGTGGACTCCCTTTGTGTCACTGCTGTGTTATACTGTTACACTGCACAATCATGTTAGTATTTCTTTGTTAATACTCAGATAGGCAGTAATCAGTGCTAGGGGTCATTTCCATTAAGTTTAGTGTTTGGATGTATTACACATCACATTATTTTCTGCTCCAATATCTCCATCTTAATCTGACCTCTCCTCTAGTATTGTTGCTGTTAGCTACCATATATGTACCAGAACTAAATACTACCCAACACTGCCATGCACACGATATTTTCTTTATGTTTCAGTCTATTGTTGAGCCACTATTTCTTCTAATTTTGAATCGTGCCACATCAACAAATAGAGGTCCCAGGGCTTTTACTACATTCCTGTCGTTAAGTTCAACTCTACTTTGAGGAGGTAACTCTTCCCCTGTCATCTTCTAAATGCCTTCCAGCCTGGATGACTCATTTTCCAGCACTATACTTGACAGTGCTTCTTTGCTGTTCATAGGGTTTTCAACAGGTAATTGTTTCACAAGTAGGCTGCTGGGTCCTTCTCCTAGTCTGTCTTAGTCTGGAAGCTCAGCTGCTAGTATCTGAAATACTAGTGGCATAGCTTTCAGTATCACAGCGACATGCAGCCCCCACGGCATGATAAGCTGACAGACATGTGGGGAATCCCCCAATATAGAGTTAATAAAAACTAAAGGATAATGGGGGAAAGGAAGAGAGCTATCATGTTTTGCTCTCAAAGACAAAATATGGAGAATATATATATATATATATATATATATATATATATATATATATATTGCATTTAAGAAGAAGAGTGGTGAGAAAAGAGACCAGAGTGTGGGGAAGGGATCCTGCAAGGGTAATGGGGGCAATGAACATGAGCAAGGTATAATGATATGCATGTATGAAAATGTCATAATGAGACCCAGTAAGTTGTACAAAAATTTAAAAATTACTAATATAAAAAAATCATCATAACTTAACAATGGTCCAAGCAAAGATTCAAACATGTACCAGAAAAAGAATATTTGAGTTAGGGTGAGGGAAGAAAATAGAAGAAAAAAATAATAAGTTTGGAGTGGAAGAGGGAAGCATAAATGAAGAGGCAGAGGACAAGATGACACATGTCAGTCCAAGAAGTTTTATGTCTCAGCTTGAGGACAGAGAAAATGTAACAGAAGCAGAGCAAGATTGCTGAAGACAGGGCACCAAGGTGATGTCACCATGGGAAGAGAAAGGTTGAAAGTTCCCATTTTATCTGCATGTGTATGGACTCCATAGACCCTGGACTTTCTATGGCCCCTCAAGGCTTGGCATTTATTACAGCACCATAAGAAGCTCAGGCATAGATACCACTGTTCTCATGAAGGACTTTGTTTTCAGAAGTTGCAATGAGACCTTTCCAAGTGGCATTTTGGCAGAGACAATCAGCAGAGATAGGGGAAAAAATCTGTGGTAGGTGCCATACAGTAATAAATTTATTGTACAAAACAGTTGGTATACTCACATGGTTATCAACAAATATCTCAAATTTAAGTTGACCAAACTTAACTTCTTTTTCCCAAATCTATTTTACCAAAACCTTACCAATTTCAGTTTATGACCCTATCTCATTATTGTTTTAATTGGCATTTTTATGATGATATATGATCGGGAACATCTTTTTATATGAAAAGAAATCTCTTTACTTCACAATATTAGGAAGATCATACTCTTGACTAAACTCTAATGATACTCATCCTCAATCAGAGAAAGTGCCAAAGCCCTTGACCAATGGTCCTATATGGTCCGTACCTCTCCTGGTTTTCCTTTCTTATAACTCTCTTCCTCATTCATTCCAAGAACATTGTCTAAAGCACACATGTATTGTCGTTATTTGCCCTCCAGGGCCTTCTTACTGCTGTTCCTTTGTTTGCAGCAATCTTCCCACATATACCAACATTGCTTTGCACCTCACCTTTTTTTAGTCTTTTTTTTCTTCAAAGCTCACCTCAGTAGGACTCATTCTGATTACCCTGTTTTACACTGCAGCCTCTCCTAACTCTGCCACTCCCCACCTCCTTATCCCAGACACATTTTTTCCACCTTTCATTGCACTTAAATTATACTGCACAGCTCAATTCTTGCTGTAGACTGGTATTTGTCTTTTCTTGATAGAATGGAAATTCATTAGTGAAGGGATTATCATCATACTCACTGATTTATACCATAAGTAAAGTAGATTAACTGGTACTCAGTATACATTTAAACAAATTTTGCAATAATATTCCTTGGTTCTAGAAATTCCCCAAAATAACTAGATGAGAATTTAATGGGGACAAGTCCTTTTGAATGTGAGTGTGGGTAAAAGCCAAGGACAGCTGATTTAGGACTATCAACAAAACCTTACTTGCGTCCACTGAAGAAGAAGGTCTAAAGAAATTTGTGTTCATGTAATAATGCCAAGTAGGTGTATAGGCTTTATGGTATACAAATTGCTTTCATACACAATATCAAATTTTATTCTCATGATAATTTTGTGACCCAACTATTCCTAACTTCAAATTTCACATGGTAGAATGAGCATATCTACTTCCTCCAGAAACCCACCATGACTGCAGTAAAGGAACTCACATGTGTTTCATTCACAATAACAAGAGTAGTGAGAAGATGACAGGAGAAAGTTAACCAGAAGATCTTAGTACCGGGAAGGAATAATGAGAAGGACATGTTGGTTGTCAAAACTACTGGATTTCAAGTTTCTCCACTTTGCTAAGTGTCTTCAGGAAAGAAGATGAGAGTATACCAGCAACTCTAAGATGAAGCAATCCAGAAACACCCAAGAAGTAGAGGCAGGAGAATGTAACCTGGTAATGAAGTTAATCTACAGGGAGGTAGCACTGCAGCAGCCCAGAGAAGAGCCAGCTTTGTTCAGAACAAGACAGCAAACAGTTGCAGGAAGAGAAGAGGAACAATTACAGAAAAAAAATGTAAATGTGATCATAAGTTAATGACTGCTAAATGCAAAAGAAAGAAGAGAAAAAACAAGGCACTTATTAAATCGATTAAAACAAGTTGAATTAACTAAAATGATTAAGGTATGAATAATGTAAATAAAACTGCTTAAGATGGTAAACTATGAACAATGCAAATAATTTTTAAATTAATTAAAAATATATATTAGTATTTTTAATGTGTTTTATTTATATTTTCAAGGTAGGTAGAGGAAAAGTGAGTAAAGGAAGATGGAAAGACACAGTAAGAGATCTAAATTCTTATCTCAGATTATAGAAAGTGAATATATAACACTAAAGGGAAAATCTAACAGTGATTAAAACACATTTTTAAATGAGGCCAGAATATCTAAAACAAAGCACCAAAAGCTGAAAACTTTTGTCTGAAGAAATGGAACTCATAAATAATGAAGTATGGAATAAGGTAGGGAAATACTGATTTAGTTTTACCATGAATCTGTAGTACTATTTGATTTTAAAACAAAATGCTTGTAATTCTTTAGTAAAAAGAATGTAAAATTAAACAACTAGATGTATAGTTTATAATTGTAAGCCAACAAAGGAAGCCATACTCTAAGAGAATTAAAAAATATTAAACATGAAATAGTTTAGGTGATGAAGCTATAGGTGATTTTATTTTTTACATGTTTCACTATTTTCTAATTACTGAATAATGTGTCTATGTTACTTTTACAGTTGAAAACTTCAACAAATTTTTTTAAATGTTTTAGGTGATGAGTATGCTAATGTGATCTTTGCACATTGTATATATGTGGCAAAATATCATACTGTACTCTATGAATATGTACAATCTTTATGTACCAATTAAAATAATATACATGAAAGATTGCATATATACATTACTGCCTTTATTTAAAAGATGAGAAAATGTGGACAGTGGAAGAATATTTGACTTGCCCAAGGTGATGTATCTAATTAGACTGGAGCATCTTCTGATATGAAGGAGTAATCTTTTTATCATATTAGTAGGATTAAACCTCTTAACTAAACTGTAATGATATTCCACCTTAATCAGAGAAGATGTCAGAGAAGAGACCGCATACTTTTTCTTTCAATTCCTGTTTTAGATATTTTTCCATTATGGCCTTCTAATTTCAAATTGGTTATGAAAATACAGGCCAGAAACTAAGGGTTATAATTAAATTTATCTCAAACAAATAACCACAGGAGAAGATTTTTTATTTGTATTCAATGAGCTATGTATGTTAAAATCCATTTCATTTACAAACAAGGCAGTGGTTATAATTAGCACGTGGAAAAATGTAAGGAAATCTAGAAAAAGGGATAACAATTTAGCAACTAGATTTTGTGCAAGGAACTGGTCAAAATCAGAGTTGAGGCAACCAGAACTTATTTTTAAATGCCTTGCTCTTCTTTGTGAATGCAAGGCTACCCAAAGTACATACTTGGTGTATAGTTGGTTGGTTTATTTTCGGCAAGTATAAGCTGGGGGTAGGGATGGTAGCAAAATAGTTTATTTTCGCAGGAACTTTTCTGATAAAGATCTCTGAACAGATAACACAGGCTACATTTTCACTTGATGTTTAAAAAATAACAGAATGACTATTATGTATTAAGTACTCTGCAGAGTTCTTGAGATATTTTTGCAACAATCATTGTTGGTATTGACTATAGTGATAATGGAGTTTCTACCAGTTTTCCTTTTGAACGGCAGGTGGTTAATGACAATTAAGTCCACCAAAGAGAGACATGGAAGATCTATGACAGGTATTCGTTATGGTCCACAGAAAACTAGTATAAATAATGAAATAATAGTAATAATTTGGATTTTATGATTATCATGACATTAAAACAAATAAATTTGTATTCCTTTTCAGTCATCTTGGCTCCGAAAAATCTTTGCCTGCATTTTAGTTCTTTGATGTTTTAAAAATTCTATTTAAACTTGGTGCCTCAGATTTTAATTCTTATAGGATTGTATTTTTAAAAAATTTCTTCCCATGTTAAAGATTATTTTTTAAATGACATTTTTCCTATTGTTTAGCTCTTTCAATGACCACCGACCAGTGGGCATGAAAGCCTTTCTAAGATTCCAGCCAACTAGCTAGATTTGATTTAATGGCTAAGGGAAACCATGAAGTTTGGTTATTTTTGGTACCAGATTTTTGATAGATCTTAGCAGAATGGAATAACAATAAGGCTCAAGTTTGCAAAGAATGGAATAGTAACGGAATTTGAATTTCAGCAGATTCTGCTAGTTTAGTTTATTTTACATACAGTGAAACTGAGCATCAAGTAAGATGCTTGTCATCAGAAAAGTCTAGAAAATATGAAATATTCTTTATCTTCTGAGGATGAGACTTCTGTGTTTGAGCTACCTACAAAGGAAGGCTAATCATGTAGTGTGGTGCCAATGTATTATGTAATATCTTCAATAGTTGCCCTGTAAGTCTAGCTTATTTCTTTTTTACCTGACCACAAGTTCTTTAATTTTCAGTTCTGCACTGCCACCTTTGTTTCAGTTGCTTTAGGAGCACAACTTTTATAAACGACAACCTTAAAATTCAATATCTTTCATGGAAATGACACAGAGATGGGATATTACTGAATAGTATTCATGTGGACAGAGAAATGAAACTTAGCTCTAATACTATCTTTAAATCAATATGTGAAACACTTCAGCATCATGTAAGAGAAAATGAAACTATGAAAATGTGTTAGCTGTTCAGACCCCATTCTTGGTAGAGAATGAGTTTTTTTAAGTTGGAAGAAAGAAAGGGAATAGAATATATATTACAAAGGAATCTTGCAATTCTAAATTCATTTTGCTCTGTGATTTTGTACAAAATAACTCTATACAAGCATTTTCTAAAAATGTAATATTATATTCTGGAAAAAACTATCTTATTTATGTTATTTTACTAGCTCTACCTCTGAGAAAATGAAATAAAAAGTAGTATCTTTTTATAGCATCAACTAGTTTGGTGGTAAACAATGTATTTTATATTTGTATATTTGGAAAATAATATTTTTTCCTCTAAATTATGCCTATGATTTGACTCATAAAGGAAACAATATATATCAATCAAGATGCCAGGCTTTTATATCAAGATAAAAATTATATTGTTCAAAAGTGCTGAAATTATCAATGAATGCAGATTGCTTAATTTTATTAGGTTAGTTGGGGAACTTTTCCTCTTTGGAAAATATATTTATGGAATGTGATAAGCAAAATTTATCTAGTGTCTCTTTCACTAGTAATTAACATAATGATGTCTTTCTTTACATTTAATAAATATTGACAAATTTTCTAGACCCTTTTCATGATAGGCAGCTCACTTGATGCTCATGGTGGGGTTTCTTGTTTTTCTTTCTGTTTTGTTTTGTTTCTTTCTCTCTCCACTAGATAGGAAACAGCATACAAAATGAAGTTATATGTCAATTGGAATTATTAATTCATATATATATAACATATATATATATATTCCAGCTAAAAATAAATGCTTAGCAGTCTTAGTCTACACTGACAATCAGCCTTGTAAATTTAGAAGTCTTGTAGGTGTTAATTTTTTTTAAGAATATTGAGAGACACAAAATTAGAAAACCTAAGGGTTTGTTGTTGTTGTTGTTGTTAGGTGCCATCGAGTTGAGTCCAACTCATAGCGACCCTACATACAGCAGATCGAAACACTTGCCGATTCTGTGCCAGGCAAACGATCTTATTTATTTAAAGCCCATTGTTGCAGACACTGTGTCAATCAATCTGGTGGAGGATTTTCCTCTTTTGCGTTGACCTGCCACTCTCCCAAACATGATGTCTTTCTCCAGGGATTGTTCTCTCCTGACTACATGTCCAAAATATGTAAGACGCAGTTTGGCCATTTTTGCTTCCAAGGAGCACTCTGGTTGTACTTCTTCTAGGACAGATTCGTTGGTTCTTTTGGCTGTCCATAGTATATTCAATAGACATCTCCAGCACCACAATTCAAAAGCATCAATTCTTTTTCTGTCTCTCTTGTTCAATGTTCAGCTTTCACAACCATAAGATGCCACTGAAAATTCCATGGCATGAGTCAGATGCACCTTTGTCTTCAATGTGACATCTTTGCTTTTCAATACTCTAAAGAGATCTTTTGCCACAGCTTTTCCTAGAGCAATGCATCTTTTGATTTCTTGACTGCTGCTTCCATGGGTGATGATTATAGAGCCAAGCAAAGCAAAATCTTGGACAAGCTCAATCTTTTCTCCATTTATTGTGAAGTTGCGTGCTGACCCAGTCATAAGGATTCTTGTTTTGTTGATGTTTAGTCATAACCCCTATTGAAGGCTATGATCTTTGATCTTCATCAGCAAATGTTTTAAATCCTCTTCATTTTCAACAAGCAAAGTGGTGTCATCTACATAACGCAGGTTGTTAATGAGTCTTCCTCCAATCTTGATGCCACGTACTTCCTCATAAAGTTCAGCCTCTCGGATTATTTGCTCAGCATATAAATTGAAGAGATAGGGTGAAAGTAGCCCTGACGCACACGTTTCTCAACTTTAAAACACTCAGTGTTTCCTTGTTCTATTCAAACAACTGCCTCCTGGTTCATGTACAGATTTCTGAGGAGCACAATTAAGTGTTCTGATATTCCCATTTTCCGAAGTGTTATCCATAATTTGTTATGATCCACACAATCAAATGCCTTTGTATGTCAATAAAACATAGATAGACATCTTTTTGATATTCTCTGCTTTCAGCTAATATCCACCTGACATCAGCAATGATGTCCCTAGTTCCCCGCCCTCTTCTGAATCCCGCTTGATTTTCTGGTAATTCCCTGTCTATATACTGCTTCAGTCGCTTCTGAATGATCTTTAGTAGAATTTTGCTGGTGTGTGATATTAATGTGTTGGGAGCCATAGGCCCGACATGAGCTAAGGCAATGCCTGCATAAATGGCTACGTGACAGATATGACCATAGCAGGAAGCTCTGCTACCTGTGGAATGAGGAAACAACACATCAGAGGCCCTGCTGAACTTTGTTGTCTCTTTAGCTACTATTTTAACATGAGTATAGGTCTGAACTTTGTTCCTTGATTGTATCTTTAGGATTAATTTGTTACTGGAAAGCTAACTAAGTTGATTGTAAACTTTATGACTGTTACAAAATCCATTGTACTGCAGTTACCTTTGTGAGCTATTTTTAGTATCTGCTTGAGTTGCTATATAAGCATGAGTATAGAGAATAAAGTTTAGCTCAAGACCATCAGTCTTGGCCTCTTTGTTTCCTTCATCCTCGGCTCTCCCCTTCTCCCGCCTGGGCCCTGACATTAATGATATTGTCCGATAGTTTGCACATTCAGTTGGATCCCCTTTTTTGGGAATAGGCACAAATATGGATATCTTCCAGTCAGTTGGCCAAGCAGCTGTTTTCCAAATCTGTTGATATAAATATGTTAACACCTCCAGTGCTGCATCTGTTTGTTGAAACATCTCTATTGGTATCCCATCAATTCCTGGAGCCTTGTGTTTCACCAGTTCTTTCAAGACAGCTTCCACTTCGTCCTTCAACACCATTGGTTCCTCTTCATATGTAACCTCTTGGAATGGTTGGTCATCTACCAATTCTTTCTTGTATAATGACTCTGTGTATTCTTCCCATCTTCTTTTGATATTTCCTGCATCATTTAATATTTTCCCTGTAGAATCTTTCACTACTGCCACTCAAGGCTTGAATTTTTTCTTCACTTCCTTAAGCTTGAGAAACACAGAGCATGTTCTTCCCTTTTGGTTT
>VMDO01029626.1:0-22398 GCA_007922755.1 Pedetes capensis | reverse complement strand
CTGTTCATGGATTCTGTTTAAAATTCCATACTCAATAAAATAAAATAAAATTCTGTGTTTAACCTGAAATGTTAAAATTCAGCATATGTATAATCAGTCATAACAAAAAACACCCAAGAAAATATATTTTATAATATTACTTCTCAAAGATTCAAATATCTCTAAACATCCAATACTATTAAGCTGAATTTTAAATCATTTTCTCCAAAATAATATTCTTCTATTTGAGATTAATTCAGGGTTAGTATTCCTTACTTTCATATTTCTTATCTTTCTCTTATACTCAATTTTTTAAATGTAGTTACAAAAGTAGATGATAATACTATGAATTGTCCTACAACTTATATCACAGTGAAGAAAAAGTCAGGAAAGCAATTGGGTCAGTTGGTCTATCTCTATCAAATCACTTGTGGGAAAGTCCTGCAAATGCTTTTCAAATGTGTTCCAAAAAAGCAGAACTTTGTTTTAATGTAAATATTATCAAGGATACATAATCATTTATGGATAAATGATTTTTGAAGCAAAACATATGCATCATGTCTATGATTTCTTAAAATCTGTGAGGGCAACCCGAAGCCATATCCTATGGCAGACAAATCCAACTGCTACAATCATATAAAGTGTGTTAATGCTACTCATTTTAATGATCTTTTAACTATGCATTTGTGTATGTTCACTGTTTGCTTCAGTCACATCCATCCATATTTCTAAAATGTAAAAAAAAATTTCCAGAGCCATATCTACACTTTGCTTAGTTCATAAAAGAATAGTTCCACAGGATAAAGCCTGGATAAGGGAAAGTCTCTCTCATTTGCACACTCAATAAAAGAAATAATTGGCTCATTATTCATTAATAAATGTTTACTGGGAATGTACTGTTTGTCAAAGATTGTTCTTGTCACTGGTGATTGGTATATCTCTCTTGTCGAATCTTAGAAACTGTTGTGTTCTGAAAAAAATAATGGAACCCTACTTTATAGTCAGATTAATTATGGCTTCTGACTCATTATGAGGTTTTGAAAGTATTTAAGTGTATATATATTCATATAAGTATATATACTTATATATTAATATATGCTATATAGTATATAATATATACATAATATATATAACATGTTATATATTATATATTATGTATATAATATATATAGTATAATATATATAATATTATATTATATACATAATATAATATTATATATATTATATATAATATATTATATATATTATATTGTCGTTGTTGTTGTTAGGTGCCGTCGAGTTGGTATCCGACTCATAGCGACCCTCATAGGGTTTTCAATGGCTGAGTGCTTCGGGATTGCCTTGGGAGTGGGTTGCCAGGCCCTTCTCCCATTTTTGCAGTGCTGGGAATTGAACTCGGGACCTCAGAGACTGCAGCACAGCGCTCTACCCACTGAGCTAAATCCCAGCCCCATATATTATATTATATAAATATATATATTTATATATATAAATATATATAATATAATGCCTGCAGCCATAGCCCTGTGGTATCCGATCCCATCAGATCTCGGAAGCTAAGCAGGGTCAGGCCTGGTTAATACCTGGATGGGAGACCGCCTGGGAACACCAGAAGCTGTAGGCTTGGGAGAAGGAGCTGGCAACCCCCTCCCAAAAATCAATCTGCCATTGAAAACCCTATGAACAGCAGAGAAGCACTGACAATAGTGTTTCTTCTGTTGTACAGAGGGTCGCTATGAGTCGGATACTGACTTGACGGCACCTAACAACAACAACAATATAATATAATATATATAATATATGTAATATATATATATAATATGTTATATATATTATATATATTAATATGTGTATATATATATATATATATATATATATATATATATATATATATATATATAAGTATATGCCGGCAACCTCAGCCCTGTGGCATCCGATCCCCTCAGATCTTGGAAGCTAAGCAGGATTGGGCCTGGTTAGTACTTGGATGGGAGACTGCCAGGGAACACCAGGTGCTGTAGGCTTGGGAGACAGACCCAGCAACCCACTCCCAAAAATTAATCCGTCATTGAAAACCCTATGAACAGCAGAGAAGCACTGACAATAGTGTTTCGCCTGTTGTATGCAGGGTCGCTACGAGTCAGATACCAACTCGACAGCACTAACAACAACATATAACTATATATAATATATATAAGTACATATATATGTAGCAATAACATTTATTAAAAACATCTCTTAAGGGAGACAATAATAAAACATTAAACATGCAGGTACATTTAATGGACATATAAATTTTGAAGTGGCAGTCACATGGAATATGGGAAAATTATATTTAATATATTTATCCATTCTATTCCTCATGAGTATAGCATGAGGACAATGTTTATGTTTTTTAGATAATTAGATTAACTTGCTGGCTGAATAATGAAACTTATCTAAGGGAAATTAAGCTCTACCTGTTTAAATTCTGACATTACTCTTTA
Organism: Pedetes capensis; assembly: GCA_007922755.1. Classification (NCBI taxonomy): domain Eukaryota; kingdom Metazoa; phylum Chordata; class Mammalia; order Rodentia; family Pedetidae; genus Pedetes; species Pedetes capensis. The sequence continues at coordinate 19,933 of VMDO01029626.1, read as the reverse complement.
ATTTCTTATTTCAAAGACTATATAAAGATCTTCATTTGTTCCTTATTTGTTGATTTGATGATATACACAGGCAAGAATTTATTTAGATTGTGCCTGCCATTAGTTGAGTAGAGATATTGATATTCAATGGTTGTCAACCCTTGAAATGCTTTTTTCTAATTGAGGTAGTGCTTTAAGTCAAACAAGTTTTATGTAGCTACATTCTTGATAATATATAAATGTCTTAAAATATATTGAAGATTTTGCTTATCAAGTGAAGAAAGACTTCAAAGATATTTGCAACACACACAATTTAAAATTTCAGGGGCATGTCTGAGTTTTCATTTAGCTTGGACTCTAACCATGAGAGGAGAAATTTAAGATTATGATCTCCTTCTTAAAAATATCTATCCTAGCTGGAAAGTATAATTTTGCTTGATACACTTTTCTCTATAGGAGTATTCATTATCATAATATGCACTTATCAGCCAATTACATGTTTTTCCAACTATTTATAAACATACCAACTGCAGAATGAGGTTTTGATTTTATCTGTTCACACTCCAAGCTGCTGTTATCCCAGTAATGATATAATGATATCCATAGCTGTGATAGCTGTGGTTGGGGAGAAAAAAAAGCCTTCCTTATTGAATGTAGCTTCCTCAGCTCACTCAATTTAGTCTGATGCAGTCTTCAGGGCTTCACAGGTACATAAGCTTCAAATGTATATTTTTTATGTGAAAAGTTCATATGACACTTTCTTCAAAAACAAATAAAAGTTCAAAGCCACAGAGGTGCCTGGGAAATGCTGAGGTCACCTCCCAGTTCCTTTGAAATTGGCCCACCAAATGGTGCTCATACTGTAGTACTTCAAAGGGAAACGCTATTTGTTATTCCTCCAGTTGGGCTTCTTGAATTCTATCACTTTATGTAACAGGCCTGTTTTACAGGATAAACTTGAAAGGAAGTCAGAAACTGATGGTAGGTGAGAGCTTTCTAGGCGACAGAGAGGCTAAAAATGACACCTCAAATTGGTCTCTTAGACTGCCTAGCCTCACACGCACCCTGCTATCCTTTCTAAAGGTTACAGTGGAGGGAAAACATTGGGAAAGAAGACAGGTTTTAAAAGGAAGAATACAGAGAATATTAGACTCAGACTCAACCAACTCTGGGTGACAAGCTATAGAATCAAAATTTTGGAGGGAATTAAACTCAAAGGTATGTTTAACATGTATTTAGTAAGAATTAAAAGCAAGATTGTTAAATAAATGTTATTTACTATAATGGTCATTATCAAGTTTGTTACTGATAATCCTGACTATAAAATACACTTATCCTAAATTTGATCACATAATCAAGGCTTCAATCCTTTCTGATCTAATGAAAAGGGGAAAAATGCATGGAAGTGATATCATTATCCCTCAGTAATTATATGAATCCCACCCCTTGCCAATACCAAGGTCAGAATAAGGTAGATCATTTTATTTTATGTTTTAGCTATTTTGTGGTACTTGGAGATTAAACCTAGGAGGCTCCACTATTGAGCTGTTCCATTAGCCTACCCCCTCCCTTTTTTTATTTTGAGATAGGGTCTTACTAAGTTGCATAGGCTGCCTCTGGCCTCAAACTTGCAATCTCTTGCTTCAGCCTCCTGAGTTGCTAGGGTTACAGGCCTGTGCCTACCAGGTATAAGTCCAGCTAGGTATATGATTTTACAAGCATGTAAACCAAACCAAACCAAAACAAAAACAAAACCTTTTTTATTAGAATTTACTTAAAATCAGATAGAATTTTTAGATTTAATGTCATGGAATCTATGTAGCATATATTGTTTACTGTTTTACCTTATAATAAAAGTAGTTAGAGTTCTGTAATATACCCAAATGCTGGCATAAGAAAGACACCTTCTAAAGTATTTAAAAAGTTATTAATAGGGTAGAATGCATGCATAGCCCATGAGGCCCTGGATTACATATTTAGCACAAAAAACAATGGCAAAATAAAAAGTCAGCAATAGACATATTTTAGAAATGTTAAAATATTAATATTAGGCCACAATTTCATTTATTAATTATTTAATAAATGCCTAATTTGTGATAGATATCATCTGTGTATTTAAATTAATGATAAACAAAAAGGCCACTAGAACCCTTGAGGTACATATTCCTAATAAGTGAGATGGATATAAAAAGGAAGATATCCATATTGAATTAAAAATCAACTTTTAAAAGCCCTAAAATTCTGACTTCATTGAAAGTACATGCATGTACACACAGACATATGCTTAAACAGAAATGTTGTATATGTCCCAGTAAATAAAAGAAATACCAAATGTTTATTATGGTTATTTCTCTAAAATTTTTCTGCATTTATATTTGGAGGTACAACTGGAGGACTCAATTGAGTTTTCACTCTCTTTCCATTTTAACCAAAGATTTAATAATTAGGTATTCATCAAGTAATGTCCTGTTTTTGTAAGTGCAAATATAAGACAATCCAAATTAATTTCTGTAAATTAGTCCTATGTAGGCAAGCCAAATAAAAAGTCTTTTAGTAAATAAATACTTGGTTTTGGATAGTCTATGGTAGCATATGGGAGAAGGACCTGGCAACCCACTCCCAAAAAATCAATCTGTCGTTGAAAACCCTTTGAACAGCAGAGAAGCACTGACAATACTGTTTTACCTGTTGTACGTAGGGTCGATATGAGTTGGATACCGTTGCGACTGCACCTAACAACAACAACATGGTAGCATAAATTGGGAATGGCTAAGTGTGATTTCTCTATATATTAAGTGAAATTAAAACTTTGCACTCGGTATATGTATACACATATTTGTATATACATATACTGAGTTGTTGTTGTTGTTGTTAGGTGCCAGTCGAGTCGGTATCCGACTCATAGCGACCCTCTGTACGACAGGGGAAACACAATTGTCAGTGCTTCTCTGCTGTTCATAGGGTTTTCAATGGCAGATTGATTTTTGGGAGGGGGTTGCCTGGTCCTTCTCCCAAGCCTACAGCTTCTGGTGTTCCCAGGTGGTCTCCCATCCAGGTACTAACCAGGCCCGACCCTGCTTAGCTTCCGAGATCTGACGGGATCGGATGCCACAGGGCTACAGCTGCAGGCATATACTGAGTAGTGGTAAGTATTTATATATTGCAAATTATTTCTCAATTTGTGTGTATAATGTGATAATGAAATCAGAAAGAATGAAAATTTATACTTTGAAGGAAAACTGTTGATGGAAATACCTTTTTAGAAGACCCCATCGATTTAATAATGTAAGTTTTTATTATTTTGATTTTCATCCCAGGTGAAATTTATCCCAAGATGTACCACATTTGCTTCTTTCTGGTAACATACATGGCACCTTTGTGTCTGATGGTGTTGGCTTATCTGCAAATATTCCGTAAACTCTGGTGCCGGCAGGTATGTAATATCAAATAATTTGTGTCCTCTTTAGCATGTGTTGACAAAATTGAAGAGTGTAATGAACCAAAATAACAAGCCCATCAAAAGATTGTTTATTCTTCTAAAATAGTGAGGCTGTAGATGTAGAAGTATGTCTCAGTGTTTTTTTTAGAGTGATATTTAGGAAACATTTTAAGTCTTGCCTTAAAGACATATATATATATATATATATATATATATATATATATATACACATATACATATATATATATACATATACATACATATATATATATATATATATGGCAACCCCCTCCCAAAAATCAATCTGCCATTGAAAACCCTATGCACAGCAGAGAAGCACTGACAATAGCGTTTCCTCTGTTGTACAGAGAGTCGCTATGAGTCGGATACCGACTCGACGGCACCTAACAACAACAACATATATATATATATATATATATATATATATATATATACATGCACACACACACACATATATATACACATTATATATATACATATATACATATATATACATATTTTACTGAATAGAATTTACTGGGCCATTTCAATTCATTAAAAGCCTTTTTTTCCCCTCTGTCTTTGAGGATGGATCTTCCCTTGCATCTTATTCAACTCTCATTATTTACAGCTTTTTAAAAAAGATAAACTTTCACTGATTGGGTGCAAGCAAAGCTTTCCTTTTCCAACCCTGAATATTGCATAAGTTCAAAATTTTCTCTTTTCCTCTATCCTTGCAAAGAATACTTTTTGTTTGTTTTGGTTTTTATTTGCTTGTTTGACACACCATCTCTCTATGTAGCCCCAGGTGGCTTCAAACTTGTGATTTTCTTGTCTCACCCTCCCTGAAGCTGGGGTAACAGGTGTGCTTCAGCTCATCTGGCAAAGAAGGCATTTTAAAAATGACCTTGTAAGTACAACCAGTACCAAAGTTTATTAGCATTATCTCCTCCAATTTTTTAACTGAAAAAATGTGAATCAGTATAAAATATGAATAATGATTTTCTTGATCCTAACGACAGTTTTCTTGGCCTTCTCTACCTGCCCATGAGGCCAATGCCACATACGTTACATTAGCAACCATCTCCTGATATGCTGTATTGTATTGGTCAATTTTTCCTAGGTTATGTTGCTGTAAAAAATAAGAAAATGTATATGGTTTGCAACAACTGTTGTCTCATTCATGTTTTATGTCAGTGAGAGAGGATGGGCTGTGGTTCTGCCCCAGCTCAAATGAACAGCATTTTCTGAGACACACCACCTGGACGGAGGGAAAGGGCAGAAAGGCTGGAATGAAGGTGCCATGTATCTTGAAATTTCTTCTGTGAACTGGCATATCTTATGTCTCCTTACTTTTTATTGGCCCAAACATGTCATATATTTAAGCTTGACCATGAATAAGGGAAGTATTCTTTGACAGAATGACAGTACAAGTCACAGAGCAATGGAGATCTTCTTATCAGCTGGGGATTGATAAACTGAAATGATGTAGTATGAAAAAGTAAAAAAAAAAAAAAAAAAATACAGGTTCAAGGGCTAGACTGCATGAACTTAAGCCCTGACAATACCACTTATTTATGACATGAAGTTTGTCAATGACTTAAATTTCTTTGCACATCTTTCATCATCTTTAAACTGGGGTTCTATAGCATCAACTCACAGGTTTATTATAAGTATTAGATGAATTAAGTACCTAAAGCATAGAAAGGGCTCATTAAATAAAACATGTTAATGGTATACATTGTTAATTGGTCCTTAAACTTACTATGCTTATATTTCTAAAATAAAAAACATGTGTTGGTTGGTTGTATTTGGCTATTTCTTTGCCTTTATTCTTTTGCAGTGTTGGGGATTGAACTGAGGGCCTTACCTATGCTAGGCAAGCATTTTACCTCTGAAATACATCCTCAGGCCAGCTGTTATTTATTTTTAAATGAACCTTTTTCATAGCACTTTTAAAGAGCATTATAATAACTTTCTAAATTTTTTGTCTCCTCTATTAAAATGAAGCCAGTACACTCTAGCCTTCATCTGTGTATCCCTCCAATTAGCGTATGCTCAGTTAGTGCTTTATTGAAAAATAAGTAGAAGAACAGGAGAAAATGCTGAGAGTTTAAATAAAAGAGGAACTGTGGGAACTATTACCCAGTTACTCAGGGAAAAGCTTTTGGAAAAATTAGAATTTGAAAATTTTCTTGAAGAGGATATAACATTTAGTGAGCATATAGGAATGCAGGTATTCTAGATTTAGATTAAGAATTCTAACTGAGAATATTGATGTTAAGAGCACCCCGTATACCATATTTTTACTTAGTGCACAGTATGTATAAAATAACCTTTTATTTGCTTATATATTTACTTAAAAATTAACCTACCCTTAAAACTCCTTAAGAATGATATATGGATTTCTTTTGTTGTCATCATAACCTCAACCCTTATGTGATGTGTAGGAAAAAGAAAATATTTTATGACTATTTTTGAATGCATGGATGACTACCAAATAATTTTCTTCTTTACTATTTAATCATAGTTCTCCTTCTCCATTTCCCAAACTCAGAAATAAGTTTGAAATTGTATTACAGGTTTAGAAATAATCCACATTCTTTTGATGAATTATCCTGGCTACTGCAAGCCACATGATTCAGAAGATTTTCAGTAAAATGCCTGGGATACGAAGCTAAAACATTCACAAAACAGATTGGAGTGGAAAATGGCAAGTTCAGCTGAGCTCAGTTTAAGAGCCACAATAAAGTAAATTAACCCCAAATGGGTCATTATGTAGAGCTTTGCTTGAGCAACTCTCAATTTCCAACTGTTGGTATCTATAAACAGAGTTGTAAGGCATTTTGTGTGCCATAGGCTATATCAAGTGAGCTATCTAATGAAGGGCCTGTCCTATTTGCTTAAAATTACTGGGATGCATGGAATCTGGTATATACTTTACAATTAGTCAGCATAAGATTGCTAGTCATCAAATCGTGCACCCTTGTCTGATTTTCTCAAGGACTTTAGGCCTCATTAAAAGAGTTATCTACTGCCTTGGTATAATCAGTTATTTAAATTCTCTCTTTCTTTATTAACAATATTCAGAGAAATCAAAACTCTACAAACCATTCTCTAGAACTCCTCTTTCAGTAACTTCTAAATTCCTGCTTGCTTGGCCCCAAGCAAGCAAGCCCCATGCTTGGCTTGCACCGGCCAACAGGATGTTCAGCTCCAAGCGTTCAGATAATTCAATCTTTAAATCTTAATCATTGTGTGAATTCCTGTTAATTCATTACAAAGATATTTATTAAGCACATGCTGTGTGCCTGGTATTGTGTGAGATATTGGAAGTGAACTATAATGACTATTTGGGTCTGCGACTCAATTTCAACTTTCAAAAGACTTTCCACTTTTCAGCTCTTTCTACAGTCTCTCCTGCTGCCCTTTATTCCTCAACAGTCATCTCAGAAACTTGAAATTAATACAGTAATATTAAATGAGGATGAGTCTGTCTAGTATGGGTAAATGGATGGAAAGTTGTAATTGCAGAGTCAGAATTAAAAAATACAGGGCTGAGGTTTAGCTCAGTTGGTAGACTACCACTCTGTGCTCTCTGAGGCCTTCTGTTAGATACCTAGGACCACAAAAATGACAGAAGGATGTGGCAGCCCACTCCTGAAACAATCTTGAAACAATCAGCCATCGAAAACCCTATGGGGTCGATATGTGGACAAAACTCAACAGCACCTAACAACAACCATCACAACTAAGAAATACAGACCATGAAACTGGGTGCAATGGTGCATGCCTATAATCCCAGTGATTCAGTGACAGATGGAGGAGGATTACGAATTCAAGGTCAGAAGCAGTCTGTATAACTGTATAGCAAGACCCTAACTCAAGATAAAAAATAAATGGGCAGGGGTGCAGTGAAGTGGTAAAATGTTTGCCTAGCACGTGAGAAGCCCTGGGTTCAACTCCCAAGTACTTTTTAAAATTTGGATGAGTTTAAAAACCTTCACTTCAATTAGTCAAGAAAAAAATGCGTGAAAACTTAAATCTGTAAAATCAGAGGTCAAAGAGGGCCTCATATTACCCGCATTATAGAAGCCAAAAGAAGAAAAGAGAACACTATGGATAATTTTATGCCAAATAATTAGAAAACTTAGATGAAATGGACAATTTCATAAAAAGACAAAAACTACTAATATTGACTCAATGAGAATTGTTGTTGCTGTTGTTAGGTGCCGTCGAGTCAAGTCTGACCCATAGGGACCCTCATAGGGTTTTCAATGGATGTTTCTGGATTGCCTTGGGAATGGGTTGCCAAGTCCTTCTCCCATTTTGTGGTGCTGGTGATAGAACTCGGGGCCTCAGAGATTGCAGAGCAGCACTCTACCAACTGAGCTAAATCCCAGCCCCAATGAGAATTAGAAAGTCTGAGTAGATTTACAATGAGAAACTGAGTTAGTGGTCAAAAAATTTACCACAGAGAAAAGTCCAGGTGGATTTTTCAATTTGCCATTGAATTATAGTAGATATTAAAGGCATATTAACACTGATATTTCACAATCTTTTCCAAAAAATAGAAAAGGAGAGAATACGTTCTATCTCATTCCATAAGGCCAGAATTACCCTGATAGCAAAGCCAAAGCAATTACTAGAAAGGAAAACTAAAGTTTAATACAGTTATTACTATAGATATGAAAGTACTCAACAAAATACCACCAAACAAAATCCAATAATATATTAAAAGGGTAATACATGATTACCAACTGTGATTTAGCCCAGCACTTCAAGGTAAGTTTAACATATGATAATCAATCAACATAAGTGCCATATTACTAGAAAGAAGGGTAGAAATAACAGGATCATCTCCATAGATGCAGTAAAAACATTTAACAAAATACACCTCTAATGATAAAGTATTTGAACAAACCATGATTTTTAAAAGTCTGCTTCAATTTGAAGAAGAGGAAGAAAAAACAATATTGCTAAGATAGAAACTTTCTTCAAATCGATCTATAGTTCAATTCAATCCCTGTCAAAATCCAACTTATTTTTTAGCTGATACTAAGATTAGTAGCCTCCAGCCATAGCCCTGTGGCATCTGATCCCGTCAGATCTTGGAAGCTAAGCAGGGTTGGGCCTGGCTAGTACTTGGATGGGAAACTGTCTGGGAACACCAGGTGCTGTAGGCTTGGGAGAGGGACCTGGTAACCCACTCCCAAAACTCAATCCACCATTGAAAACCCTATCAACAACAGAGAAGCACTGAAAATTGTGTTTCGCCTGTTGTACATAGTGTCACTATGAGTCAGATACCGACTCCACGGCATCTAACAACAACAAGGTTAATAAGTAAATGCAAGGAAGAGAGAATAACCAAAATGATCTAAGAAAAACAAATGGGAAAACTTCCTTCCCAATGTCAAATCTAATATATATCTATAGTAATCAACACAGTATGTTACTTGCATGCAAATAGTCATATAGATCAATAGAAAAGAATTCATACTCCACAAATAAACCCAGACGTATTTATGATAAGTTGATTTTTCTTTAAAGTTACAATATAATTCAATGGAGAGAATCAGTCTTGTCAACAAGCAGTGCTAGGACAACTACAACCCCCTTTTTAGGTAGTGCTTGCTTATATTTTTTTTCGATTCCTTATGCTAAATTGTTTCCCACCCTTTTATTTTCAGAGGAATTTGGTGTTTCATGTAATTATGTCGTTGTTGTTTTTTTTTTACTAGTTGGTTTGAGTGTTAATTGTTCTTTACTTTCTCCCTTATTCATATTAAGTGCTTGCTGGTTTACTTTGTTAGATATGTTGTTGTTGTTGTTAGGTGCTGTCGAGTCAGTATCTGACTCATAGCGACCCTCATAGGGTTTTCCATGGCTGAGTGCTTCGGGATTGCCTTGGGAGTGGATTGCCAGGCCCTTCTCCCATTTTTGCGGTGCTGGGAATTGAACTTGGGGCCTCAGAGACTGCAGCGCAGTGCTCTACCCGCTGAGCTAAATCCCAGCCCTTGTTAGATATACCTGGTTCTTTCCTTGCTTTCAATCGGTCTTGAGTTCCTTTCATGGGATTTAATCATTTCTGTATTCTCATATTTTTTTTCTGTCTTTCTTCTTCCTCTTTGCCTAAAATGCCTTTGTGTATGTTCTGCAATGCTGGTTTAATCATCATGAATTGCGTAAGTTTGTGCTTATCTTAGAAGGTAATTTTTAATCTATTTTAAAGGATAAATTTGCTGGATATAGTCTTGGTTGGCAGCTGTTCGCTCTCTTTCTTTCTTTCTCTTTCTTTCTTTCTTTCTTTCTTTCTTTCTTTCTTTCTTTCTTTCTTTTTTTGTGTGGTTCTGAGTTTGAACTGAGGCCCTTGCACATACTTTGCTAGTGCTCCCATCCCATTTAGTATTATTGTTTTCTATTTTGAGTTACGGTGTTGTTGAGTTGCCTCTGACACATTGCCTCTGACATCAGACTCACAACCCTCCCCTGCGCCTCTGAGTCATTGCTATTATAGGCACGCACCCACATGCCTGGCCAGTTATTTGCTTTCAGGATTTGGAATATATCATTCCATCCTTTCTTTGCTTTTGACGTTAATATCAAGAACTATTCTTATGGGTTTAATTTGGTAAGTGAGTTTGTATTTTTCTCATCCAACCTTTAAATTTTTTTCTTTGTAGCTTTAGCATTTTACTAAATTGTGATGTGGAGAGAATCTTTTCTGATCATGTCCATTTAAGGTTCTATATTCCTCTATTGTTTGGATATGTATTTCTTCCTTTAGATTTGGGAAGTTTTCTGTTATTATTTCATTCAATTGATTTCCTATGCCTTTACATTTTGTCTCAGCTCTTTCTACATCATGGGTTCTTAGGTTACATGTCTTCCTTTTATCCCACTGTTCTGGGAAGTTGTAGTCATATTCCTTTATTTTTTTTCCATATTGGTTTCTGAAAGTAGTATTTCTTCAACATTGTCTTCCACAGTGATATTCTTCTTCGGCTTGATCCAGTCTACTAGTGTTACTTTCTACTATAACTTTTATTTGATTAGTTGTGTTTTCATTTATAAAATTTGTTTGATTTTTTGTCAAAATCACAATTTCTTTGCTAAAATTTTTCTCCTAAGTTTGATACTTTTTTGTCGAATACCTAAAAAATTTACTTAGCCATTTCATTCATTTGCTTATTTGTATTTTCTTTGAGGTCATTTATCATTTTTGTCAATAGACTTTTGAATTCTTCACCTGGCATTTGAACCATTTTAGTATCTTTGGTTTCAGTTATTGAAGAGTTATAGTCTTTTGGAGGAGTCTCATCATCTTGCTTTTTTTGTTTCTTGAATTTCTGTATTGGGATCTTCATATCAGTTTCAGATGGTTGTCTCTTCCCATTTTGCTCAGGGGTCTTTTTGGAGTACAATCTTCTGTTGATGTTTTAACCCTTAGTATCACTCAAAGAATACAAAGCAATCTGCTGCTATGCTAACAAGGGCTGGGGGTTGGCTAAGTTGGTAGAGTGCTGCTCTGTGGTCTCTGATGCCCTGGGTTTGATCCCCAGAACCACAAAAATGGGAGAAAGACCTGGTAGCCCACTCCCAATAAACAATCTTGAAACAACTGGCTATTGAAAACCCTATGGAGGTCATTATGAGTTGGACCTAACTCAATAGCACCTAACAACAACAACAAACTATACTAACAACCCTGACCAAAATCAGATGTTTAATTTCAATTAAGCAAATTTGAAGCCAATTGTTATTTAGCAAATTATCTTAGAAAAGAAGATGGGAATGATAGCATGGAATAAAATATGGAATTAGAACTTAATTGTGATAAAGATAACAGTAGCAAATGGATGGAATCAGGGGAGGAAGCAGGGTAAGGATACCAGGGTGGTATGTGTCTAGGATATAGTAATTCAATTTCAATGGCAGTCTCTAGGGACTGAAGAAAGTAAACAGCAGTGTTATTTGTACTGGAATGCAAGTCTCTGTGGTTTCAGGGCCTTCCCATTCATAGATTCCCTGTATATTAGTGGAGGGGTTGGGGTTTAATTTTTCTGTTTGCTCTAAGCTTTTCTAAGCTCAGAGCTCATCTGCTCTGAGAGATAGATCCTGAAGAATGGGTGGCTTTGGGGAGCAGGTACTCTTGGATCTGAGTGTTTATATTCCTATCTGCTATTTGGAATTGCCTAGCAGTTCCATTGAGGTGTCTACACAGTAGCACTCACCTGCCATCTGGGTGTTCCCCAGCAAGAATTGCCACTATAGTCTCCACTGGTGTAGTTGCTGCCATTGCTAATTCTGCAGTCACTGCTGCAGTGGTCACCATGGCCTCCACTGCTGCATAGTTGCTAGTGCTGCTTTTGCTGCTGGGGTAATCTCCACTACCATGGTTGCTATAATCACCAAAGTCAAATTACAAGCTTCAGACCCACTTGTAGGGAAGATGGAGTTTTCCTTTCCCCTGGTGGGGTTAGAGCCAGCATATGGGCACACACAGTTTTCTCTTTTCTGTTCTGAAGTCTCTCTTTTTCTGTGTCTGTGTTAACACTTTTATTCTATTTTCTGTTGAATTCTATTTTTTCTCTTGGGATTTGAATTTCTCCTTTGTTACTCTGCCATTTTTCTTTTGTTGAGTTACAGAGAGAGTGCTTCCAATCCGCCATCTTTCCAGAATTTCTCATCTCATTTTATTTAGAAATGGAAACTTTGCATAACAATAAAAATGAGTTTGAAGTCAGATGGACCTGAGTGCAAATTCTAGTTTCACATGTATTAAAGATATGGACTTAGGTATTTTTTTACTCCTCATGACCTGCTTAATCAAAATCTGTAAAGTGAGATTTATAATAATCTGCTTTTAGCAGTGTATGAAGGATCCCTCAAAGTCAGTTCTGGGAGTTCAGTTAATGTCAATGACTGACTCTTGACAAATTTTATGCTAACTTACCCTATAGATATTTCATTTCTCTGTATAGCTTATCAATGGAGAAATTTATGTGTCCTCAAAAAGAGTTTCAGGTTTAAGCATCTTCTGTCTTTATTTAGCTCATTATTTAAAAGGGGGCAATACTACATTTCTTTTTTCCTGATTGCAGGGACCATAACTCTGCTCCTTGTGGCAATTTCTTTATGGGGATTGTTTCCAATACTTGCAGAAGTCATCAGATATAGAATGCTGGTTCTCTCCTTCAGGGGAACATTCAATAATAGAATCACAAAAGCTTAAATGATCTCTCTGAGATCATTTAGAAAACAGTTCAAGACCATTTAGCAGATACTTATGCAGCTTCCATGCTGGAGTTCTTTTTTTCCAAAATCCATTGCTATTTCTCTTTAGTTTTTTAAATTACTAAAGTGAGAATCACAGAAAAGGAAGGACTCTCACCTCCTATCTCCTCCCAACCAATAGATTAAAATAGTGAGTTGGGCTGAATTATGTGACATGACAGGACACACAGAGTCAGAAGAAAATGTATGAGATATTTTCTATTTAAGGGTAGGTTTTCATTTGTATCATTTGCCTCTTTGAGAGAGAAGATGGTCAAAGAGAGCATCATACTATTTCATCTATGTGGACATAAAAGTAAAATTCTGTTCTCAAATGAAAGATTATGGAACATACTTTGATCTTGTGGTATAAAAACCAACAGAATCCATCTAACATCCATTTGGATAGGCCACAGGGACACATTGGTCTGTCCTGGTATGCAGCACAAAGATGAAAGCTGAATAATCTTAATGTAACTAAGATGGCCTTATGGTGTGCTTATTGGCACATTTTCCTCTTAAAAAAATGCACATGCTGAATTTCATTGTTTTGCTCACTAAACCCTATCCATCTTCATGAGCTTATAATTAAGAAAATATTACACATGGCAAGACTGCCTGCTATTATCAAATAACTCTGAAAAGAAGTGGAACAGTACAAGTTGTATAATGGTACTGTTGTTACAGATTTCAGCTATTTGAAATGTTAATGTAAGAACACAAGGGATACTCAATGTATTTGTGTGCATTTTAGAAGGCTGAATTGCAAAATTAGCTTCAAATAATTTCCTAAGTACCAATAGTACATAGCAGAGAATATTATTTATTTATTACATTTATCTATTTATTTATTTACATTTCTTCCCTTCAAAGATTTTCTTTGTTCAAACCTGAGAAGCAGAAAACCTAATAAAAATCAATAGGTTGTTAAGCTTCATGTCTCCATCTGGCAGCAGATGGCAGTATTGACACATGAAAAAATCCATTCAGGTTACTTTTTCCATTAACTGCTAGATTTTCCTTTTCTTTAATTTAGGTAAGGTAGGTTAATCTAGAATTTCTAATGAAATAATATGGTCCCCATCTTTTTAGTGTTCTCTGTCCCCAGTTTTTACATCCCTTTTTATAGGGTGATATAGTTTCCATTTGCTGTTCTTTTTAGACCTTGACAAAACTATCATTCTTTAACCTTTTTTCCCCACCCAAACACCTATTTGGCATTCTATTAAATAAAAGCCAAGAACATACCCAGCTTAACAAATGTCCTAGAGAAATAGGTGATCAAAACTCCCAGACATCCCCTGTCTGGGACAACTTCCTAACCGTGTCTTCTCATTATTTCTACAAAGTAGAGCTTTGCTAAGTTAAACACCAATAAAGAATCCCCTCTCCTTACAGATTCCTGGAACATCATCTGTAGTTCAGAGAAAATGGAAGCCTCTGCAACCTACTTCACAGCCTCGTGGGTCAGGACAGCAGAACAAGTCCCGAATTAGTGCTGTGGCTGCTGAAATAAAGCAGATCAGAGCCAGAAGGAAAACAGCCCGGATGTTGATGGTTGTGCTGTTGGTGTTTGCAATTTGCTATCTACCAATTAGCATCCTCAATGTGTTAAAAAGGTAAAGCCTATCTATTATTTGAAATGAAGCGGCTTGGCATTTGTATTAAGAATTTTTTTCTGACGAGAGAAAAGTCTGGGTTTACTCCCTCGATACCCTGGTAGGCCAAACGACTCAGTCATGTAGTTGTTACCAACAGGTAAGGCAAACAAACTTTTAGAGTTCTCAGGCAGTATGCTCCTGCTGATGCAAATTCTGAGTTGAAAGTTAGATATAAAACAGATGTTCCTCTAACCTGCTAAGTCTTAGGTATAGAAAAGGTTGTAATGCAAACAACAACAATAACAAAACTCATTTGTAACTTGAGTTCTTTTTTTTTTTTTTTTTTGGTGAGAACAAATGGTTTTACAACTCTGTTCTCAAAAACATAGGCAATTATGACAGAATTCCTTCTTTCTAAAGTATAAAAAGAGATAAGAATGTTTTGTTTTGAGGGCTAAATAAAAAAAGTAATGAAAACAGATATGTATTGAGTTTTAAACAGAAAGGGAGAAAATACATTTATTGCAGTCACTGGAAGTTGAAGAAGAATATTAGTAAAAATCAACACAAAATCTTTCACTGAGGGCAAGTTCATAATCTGTTATACTGCAGATACAACTGTGAAGTTCAAATAACTGACCAAAGACATGAACAGCAGGTGGAGGAGCAGTGGTACACACTGAATATCATGGCCAGCCCACTTTATTGAGAATTATCAAAACTGTCACACATAGACTGCTCCCAAAGCAATATTAATTCTGTTTATAATACAGTTCAAACTTAACCTCTCACTTTTCCCTGATTCAGAGTTAATATCGTATTCCTCACAGCTGGGGACTCTGGAGAGAGCCTGGAGTCAGATTAAAGGTGGTATAACCAGCTGCAAAGATTTCTCATTCTCTTTGGTCTTTGTTTTTGATCATGTGATTTTTTTTTTCAAGGGAGAAGTAATATTATTTACTACAGTCATAGCCTTAAAGGTATAAGATTTGTGGTAGCTTGGGTCCGTGAGACATGCCAGCTCACATGAGATGAAAATTGTTTTACCCTCCATAGCTTTTCATCTTCCTACTCTTATTTTCTTGTTCACAGAAATCCTATAGACTTTTATTCTGGTCTTTTTCTAGATGGTATTTTTCGCTCTTGTGACCTTTATAAATAGGGCATGATACTGGATGGGTTTATTTCCTCCTCCCCCCTCTCTTCCTCCTCCTCCTCTTCCTCCTTCTCCTCATCTTCCTCCTCCTGCTCCTTGTCTCTCCTCCTCCTCCTCCTCTTTCTTCTTCTTTTCTATTATCCAGTCTAAATTCAATAAAAAATAAATTTACCACTTTTAAGGTTACTCATTTTGAATTCCCTGTATCTCAGCCCTGGTATTTTTCCTAAATACCTAGTTGTCAGTAACATTTCTCTTACTCTTCTTATTTAAATGCCTTCCTTTCCAAGAAAAACAGATAGCATTCTAAGGGAAAAGCCAAGTTCAATTTAAAACATTTTTCAAGTTTTGAATGTTTTGCTCCTTTCCAAAAAATAAAAACTTTTTAAAAAGACTTTTGAGATGGGAGCTCTGGCACACACCTGTAATTCCAGTGACTGGAGAGCCTAAGGCAGGAGGATCAGAAGTTCAAGGCCACAGCCAGCCTGCACAACTTGGCTAGACCCTGTCTCAAAATAAAAATGAAAAGGGGTTAGGGTGAGGCTTAGTGGTAGAGGAATTTCCTGGTATATGTGAGTCCCTGGGTTCAACTCCTCAGTACTAGAAAAATAAAAAGAATTTTGAAAATTGTTTTTCTCTTTACCTCACACATTTTAAAAAAATGTTTAAATTTATCACTTGTATTAAATTTGTTTTTTCTTTACCCCTCTCACACACAAAAAAATTCTCTAACTTCTTTTACTTGAAACTTATGTTTTTGCCTGATTAGTCAAAACTTACTTCCTTTAATCAGTGTAAGATTTGTCGAAGATTTCAAAGATATAAATTCCATTTATCCATAAAGGTTTCACTCTGTATTATATTTTGCAAAATTTTAGTACTCTGTAGAGCATCACTTTGTTCCATCAATATATTTCTATCATATACCTTCTTATTGAAAAGAAATCATTGGGAACAAAATCCACACAGTCAATGATAAAGCTCCCAATAAGAAATACACTCTTTGGTCTATAAACTTACTGAGTAGCTGCAAAGTTATCTGGTGTATGTGAATGAATAAAGTTATCAAATTCTATGAAGAAAATATGTTTCTAAGAAGAGGAAACAAATCTGAAAATAGCGTTTGTTGTTGTTGTTAGGTGTTGTCCAGTCAGTGTCCAATTTATAGTGACCCTATGTACAACAGGTGAAACACTATTGTTAGTGCTTCTCTGCTATTTATGGGGTTTTCAATGGCTGAATGTTTTGGAGAGTGAGTTGCTGGGTCCTTCTCCAAAGCCTATAGCATCTCGTGTTCCTAGGCCATCTCCCATCCAAGTACTAACCAGATCTGATCCTGCTTAGCTTCCAAGATCTGACTGAATCGGACACCACAGTGATACAGCTGCAGGCAAAATATTCTTTAAGGGTATCATAATAAAAATATTTTCAGAGTTTAATGTAATATATGAAAGTTAAAATTCATGAATCACAAGGAATGATTACAATTTTGCCTACTGAAAACCAGTTGTTCTCTGAGTATAATGATGTTGCAGAAGCCAAATTTCCATAAGGCCAAGAACGCTGGATTTAAAGAAATATAATATTTTGAATAATGCATAAGTGAAAATAGGAAGAAGTAGTAAAACTTCAGTTTAAGAGTACTATTAAGATTACTGGTGGGGGATTTAGCTCAGTTGGTAGAGTCCTACTCTGCACTCTCTGATGCCCTAGTTGGATCCCCAGCACCACAAAATGGTACAAGGACCTGGCAGCCCATACTTGATACAGTCCTGAAACAATCAGCCATTGAAAACCGTATGAATAGCAGAGAAGCGTTGACAATAGTGCCAGGCATGGCAGAATGTCAGGGAGTGTTTTGTTCTATTATATATAGGGTCACTATGAATCAGTCTCAAGTCAATGGCACCTACCAACAACAACAAATTAAAATGATATGCGTAGTAGACTATCAATACTTACTCAATTGTCTTTAGAAACAAAATTGTATTAGGAAGGTATATATATACAACTTTTGTATCCTTATCCACAAGCGGTATTGTATCTGTTTATAGGAGAGAGAAAGACTTTTCTCTCTGACCTGATTCAGCTATTGGTTTAATTAGTTCATAGAGGTTCCCTTTAGATACTGAAAATTTTATCTAAAGGAACTATGCTGTCATAAACTAATCAGTGGTCAGTGTCTGCAGCAGAGAGTAGGGATCAGGCCCCTTCTACCAAGGGTTGTACTCACCTTTGAATTTAATTATTTAAAAAGTACCTTTAAGAATCACTCTGGATTTTCTGTTTTCATTTCTTTTTCTATAGAGTATTTGGGATGTTTACACATACCGAGGACAGAGAGACTGTATACGCTTGGTTTACATTTTCACACTGGCTTGTATATGCCAATAGTGCTGCGAACCCAATTATTTACAATTTTCTCAGTGGTGAGTTTCTAACTGTTTCTTCAATAAACCACAGTTCAATTTAAGGGTGAGGAATCAGTGACTATGAATGTTTGGGATACTCTTGAAGTATATGATCTTAGTTGCCACTTGAGGTATGTTTCTTCCTGACTTGATTTATTTTTGAGTTTCTTCTTTTATGAAAAGGAACATGTTACCTAAGTCACCAAAGAAAGTCACCTAAGAGATTTTTTTTCTTGTAAAACTTAGAAAACATTTTAAAGTAGGAGGAAAGTGAAAATAGTGAGAAATGAATAACACAGAATCTTGCATATCATATGTTAAATTTATGGTTGAAAAACATGTAAAATAGTTTTGGAGGGAAGGACAACTTAGCAAAAAAGAGGGGTCTCTGGTTTGTGAATGAAAGGAGAGATACTATATAGCAAAACTTAACCATGTAGACCAGGCTGGCCTCAAACATGTGACCCTCCTGCCTCAGTTTCCAGAGTTCTGGGATTGCAGTCATAAGCCACGACACTTTGCTTATCTTTCTAGACATTTTGTTGAATTGTCTTCATTTGTAGCAGTTTCTTTAGTATATAATGCATTTCTGTACACTTTTGGCTATGTATGACATAGATTTCATTTTTTAAAATTAATAGGTATCTCTGGACATAGAGCATTATTATTAGAGTGGTAGAGTTAAATTGTACCCATATTGACAAATATACAAAATTTGACTTTAAAGGAATGAAACAAACTCCAAATGTCTCATAAAAGGCAGCCTTATTGCTTTATGAAAATATTTCATCGTTTCAAGAGTCTATCAAACTTCCAATAAACATAATTTCCTTTCCCTGTTTTTTCCCCATATTTGCAAAATTTATACCTCATTGTTAGTTTGGCTCAAGGGAGCTTCTCAATTGTACCCTATGCATTATCTAATGAATTGTTTCTGTACAATTCTTTTCCTTTCATTCGTTTGCCAGGAAAATTTCGGGAGGAATTTAAAGCTGCATTTTCCTGCTGTTGTCTTGGAGTTCATCATCGCCAAGAGGATCGCCTTGCCAGGGGAAGGACCAGCACAGAGAGCAGGAAGTCCCTAACCACCCAGATCAGCAACTTTGATAATGTATCAAAACTCTCAGAGCAAGTGGTGCTCACCAGCATAAGCACACTTCCAGCAGCCAATGGGGCAGGACCACTTCAAAACTGGTAGAATATTTATTCATATGACAAGGATACCCAAATCAAGCTATACTTTTTTAAAATCTCTGTAAACAGAAATTTTATTATCCTAATGATCTGAAGCTGAAATTACATGTCAATCCATTTTTTAAAAAAAATCTATTGCTTGTTGGAAATAAATCAGTTTAATATAATTTCTCAACTTTTGACTTGAACATGTTAGCAGTTTAATCTTCAACCGAACTTATTCGGTCTATTTCACATTTACTTTTGTGTATTAAAACTTGTGTCAGTGAAGTGTTTGAACACTTTTGCTCTTTTTATAATCTCTTGCTATTTTAATTTTACACATCCAAATTGGTTGTTAAAAGTCACCAAAAGTTAGCCAATGATTTTCTTTTGGCTGCTAAAAGAAGTAAAAATTTTTAACTCTCAATTAACTGATGTATGTACATCAGTTGACTTAATAATTTTTTTTAAATCACAAAGACTGTCATTATGATGTGACTTCTGAGAGAACATTATATATAATGGTATATTATTTGTAGATATTCAAAACCTGTCTTTCAAAACCACATAAAATATACATTATTAAACTTTATTTTCCACTAATTTTATCACTCCTTTACTCAATTTTCTCAGGTTTATAACCTTGCCATCAGTACCATTTCTTGTCTAACATGAGACCAATTACACTCCATATTAAAATAAAAATTCTGTAGGAACTACTAACACATAATAATTTCTATCTCTGAAGAAAGAATTTAACATTTAAAAATAAGAGATAAAATCATATTATTATATTCTTCTATCCAACAAGAATGAGTTAGTCTTATTGGATTAAGATTGTACTACTGTCCCAGGGGATAAAGAAGGAGGAAAGAGTGGTTGCAAACATGTC